>UYYA01003937.1:173272-235064 GCA_900624975.1 Angiostrongylus costaricensis
ATATATATATATATATATATATATATGTTTAGACCCGGAATGTTATATCATATTATAAATGTTAGGGATATGATAAGGATATTATATGTTATATTATTTATGTATAAAAAACCAACATGATGTGGTAGTGAACGTGTTAGCCCCGGAAAAGAAAGGGTAACAGCGACTTCGAGTCCCACCGCAGACACCTGCAGTCCGGAGTTTTGTAAATATCTCAGCACTTTGTAGTTATGTGTATGCTAACTAATGGATCCTTATGGAGAGGATATCACAGTGGCAGTGATGTCCATCATCACAAGCATGGTGTTAGTTCGATCCCGCTCCTGATCAACCAATTCTCTCATCCCTCCGAAGTTGGGAAATTGTTACCGGACTTGCCTGGAAAAAAACACTCTCTGCAATCCAACTGGAAACGCCCCAGGCGGCTATCCTAAGACTCTAGGAAGAATTGCTCGACCAGCATTCTATGACATTCAGATAAGATGAAAATCCTCAAGCAGAAATCGGAGCCACACGTAAAGATTGGAAGGTCTTCCTGGACTATGGATGCAAGGAAGACGAATCGAGTGTAAGAAGTGTTGGAATCCGCACAGTAGAAGTGAAGACGGGTCATATAAAACAAAATTTTTAAAAAATTGAAAATTGATGGGTCGCGTGCAGAGTGGCAGGAGGTGTTCTACAATACACCCAGGGTTATTCTGCGCCTTGTGCTCACCAAGTCTTTCAGGCTTCCAGTATCAGCAAATATCAGACCTGTCTGGGGTGGTAGCTGTATTGACTTGATATAGCGGTAAACCACCGAAAGTCATTTATATAGGTCCCATCTGATATCAGTTATTTGTATAATGCTACAAATACACCCACGACCGACTTTCTATTAACCTCGGCATTGATTGAACAATTCTTTCTACTTCTGTTTAGCAAACACCAGGTGTTATTTTATTTCTTTATTTATGCACAAGCTGACGTTTCGGCGGATTTTACCTTCCTCAGAGCCTGGAAAGGTCAAGTTCACTGCAATCTACACGGCCGAACGCCTCCATAACCAACCAGAGAAAATGCTGAACCAAAATTTCAATCACAATGAACACAGAAAAGCTTCTTAGAACATTCACCGCTTTCTATGAGTCTTCTACTAAATATGTCACGTGGAGACCAACCGCACAGAGTTCACATGGAATCATAATGTGCCCATCTCACCAGAATAACAGGCTTATATACTGCCCAATATCACGCGTGATAATGAGGCATTCCTCCCTGCGGTTCATTTTCGGATTCTTGGAATTGGTCCAGAATACCTCTAGAGTTTTGCACGCTTGTGTTCTCGATTCTTGCGCGATGATCGTAACCCTTACTTCAAAATCTTCTCCGTTATCTCTCTGCGTCCTATGCGTGTCTAGTGGAGTATTCGGCCTACGTTTGCCGACTAGGTGTTCTTTTATACGTACGCAGAGTGGTCTACCCGTTTCGCCGACGTATTCGTCCCCGCAAACTTTACAAGAGATCAGATAGATTGTACCTGTACTCATGCAGTCACCGTCTCTACCATTGGGGCAAATTGGCAATTTTGCGCTGCACATAGACGTCGTATAGGCGGTTACGAACTGGCTAGCGCCTTAGATTACTCGGTGGCATTTCAGTTATCGCTACCGAATTCTTTAGACCAGTCGTTCTTAAAGAGCGTTTCATAGCCGAACTTACTTCATTTGGAATGAAGAGCAGGATAAACGGGACCTCATTGTCACTAAAGTTATCTTTGGGGGCACTTGGTTTTTTCTACACCTATCCCGAGCTACAGTTTCGTAGCCTTTAAGAATGGCTATTTGTCGCGCCAAGTTTCGGGACTCCTCTCTCTGCTCCTTTCCTGTGCACACGCTGGTAGCTGTTCGAAGCATGTAGTACAAATACGGTCCTTCATATGTTAAACCGATCCTGGGAACTATTACAAGATGTACCAGCAAAATACTTTCGACTTGTGAAGGAAGCATTGCCACTAAGACAGAAGATTGTCTTAGCTAGATAGTAAATCAACTTTCTCCGCCGCTGTTTTCAACATCGAGTCGTGCCGAAGTTTATAAAACGAGGGCGACTTCACGAGATATGCGGTCAACCAGAGGGCAGCCAACAAGTACGAGGCATCGAAATGGAACTACTTCGAGCTGCACTACGAAGCAAGCAGAACGAGATGTTTGCCAGAATGAAGAAGTGTGCAACGAAGGAACATTTTTGTGATTTGGAGGATCGCCTTTGGGGGAGGATAGTTGGTGGGTCAATATTGATATGCGATTTTATTAGATCTAATGCCACAATAACCCTACAACGAAAATTCGAAAATCTTTTGGGTAATTCACATGCCTCAGCTTCAAGAAACAACCGCAAACGAATTCCTTACGCTTCTGGTAATAGTCAAAATAAGGTTGATAATGCACCGAGAAAATAGAGGGTCACCGTGATTGGGGGCATAACAATACCTGAGAATGCTCGCTCGCCATTAGAATTGGGCCCAAGTTTTGCACCATCACAGACTAAAACGACCCTGCGTAGGATAGCATGCAACCTTTATGAGCTTCAAGATCGACTCCGCCATCAGGCCAAGCAAGAAACATCAAATAGAGATAAAAATCAAGAAGCGGCGACACTACCACCATCTCCTTTCTCAAAAACGTTCTTTAGACAGCAGGACCCTAACGATGGAGTTGACATAAAATTCCGCGCGTTTTCGGACGGCGTTCTCAAGACCCTTGATCACTACCGCGATAGAAAGTTTATCTCTAACCTTACAGCCGCACAAAAATGTGGCATGCGGGAAATTAGAGAATTAATAAACTCGAAAACAATAAGATTGTCTGTTAGTAATAAGAGGGGAGAGTTCGTAGTTATTCCTCGCCAGCTGGATGTTGAGATAACAGAGGAACATCTTAGTGATGCTATCGCCCATCCTCTGGAAAGGAATATAAAAGTCAACACCGAAAGCTAAACAATCAATGGGTCAGTGTGGCAAAGGCTGCGGGTTTAAAATCATCAATTATTTCGCACTTTAAAATCGATAGACCAACATGTCCCGTCCTATACCTACTTATTAAAACACATAAGTTGGTATCACCTGATGATCATGCGTCAACCAGTCCGTCATCATTTAAGGTTAGACCGATCATCAGCTGTGTAGACGGGCCAACGGATAGAATAACCTGGTTTTTAAGCCTGATACTTACCCAGTTGGTTAACAACATTCCAGCTCACCTCACAAACACCCAAATGTTCCTAGAACGTCTACGCAACGCGTCTCCTAATAACGCGTACGTGATGGAGTGTTTCGACGTTACCGCACTGTACACCAACGTGTCGAATGACTCATGCAATGCAGGCCATTTTCGAACTTCTTGTTGAACATGAAGGAAGAATAAATATGCATGGCTGGTCCATCAAGCAGCTAATGGTTCTCTTAAAGGAGTCCCTAAACTGCTCGATTTTCAGATGGTCTGAGAAATATTTCGTGCAAATAAGGGGGCTGGCAATGGGACAGCGATTGGCACCAAGCCTTGCCATTGTGTATATGTCTAAGATAGAAGCCCCTGTTCTCGATCTCTGGCCACTACTCTACTGCAGATATGTAGATGATTGTTTTGTCATCTTCTCTACGCAGGAGGAGATGGACAAATGCTTTGAATTATTGAACGAGCAGTCCGAGTACATAAAGTTCACCTGCGAGAAACCAAGAAAAAACTGGCTTCCGTCTTTGAACGTTCAAATAAACCTATCAAGCAACCGTGCTTAAGAAGGAATCGGTAGCGATAGTTGAAATACCACCGGCTACTCTACGCCGTCAATTAGTTCGTAACTGCCTGTATGACCGTCTGTGTGAAACCACAAATTGCGGAATTTGCCCTTACGGCAGGGACGGTGATTGCATGAGTTCAGGTACGATATACCTGATCTCTTGTAATAATTGCGGAGATGAATATATTGGCGAAACGGGCAGACCTTTGTGTATCCGTATAAAAAAACACCTAGATGGCAAACGAAAACTAAGACGATGCACCCCATTAGGCACGCATAGGATACAAAAGCATAGCGGAGACGATTTTGAAGTAAAAGTCAATATCCGTGAACAGAAGACTAAAACACCAGGACGAAAACTTTTTGAGGCCTTTTGGATAAATGCCAAAAACCCTACAATGAATAGCAGAGACGAATGCCCGAAGGTCATACGCGACCTGACCCTGTATGTTCGCATCAATTTCTGATGTGGATTGGTGCAGTCATCAACCATATGCGACTATAATCAGCTGTTCTAATCTTCCTCATTGGAAGTCACGAAAAGGCGGTGAGTTTTTTCGTAAAGTTGTTGATCATGTAATTACCAAAGAGTTTTTCGTCTTTTTGTAAGTGTTATTGAAGCGTTTGGCCTAGTAGATTGTATATCAGTATACCCTTCCAGGCTCTGAAGAAGGCGATACTGCCGAAACGTCAGCTAGCGTTGTATTGTATTGTGTTTTTATGGAAGTAAATGTATGCTGTTTAAAAACCTCGCGATTGCTGAACAAGAAAACGACACATTCATATTCCAATGCCGAGGTTAAGAGAAAGTCGATCCTGGGAACTATTCTTATCTCCCTCTTTTTAGCTTCCCTCAGTATAACGAAAAGTACAGATGAAGACGATGTGAAGACTATAAATAAGACGTTTGTAAGAGAATCTTTCGCAAATTATGTCCCGTTATGCGCTTCATAATTTCGACTTGGTTGTCTCACATTTTAAGTAAGAATTCTAGTTTTTGCATAGAATGAAATTCAAGTAATTAAACGGCACTGTATTAAATGGTGATAGAACCCGACCATGTACAAGGTATGAACTTCCCTTTTCAAGAGAATAATTTAGAAAAAAAGCAATTTATACCGACTTTATCTTACATCTAATCACTTCAGTATATGTGTATTTATGTTCTTATAAGCTGCTCTCTTTTAGCCGACGCGTCGTTGGTATAGATGTTCTTATTGTTGCTGTTGTCTTTGTCCCATGGCTGACGTTTCGCCGACTTCGCCTTCCTTAGAACCACTGCCGCTGGATCACCAGTGTCACGAGGGATGAACATGTTCCAGGGACCAAACACGCTTCGGCTAAAAGAGGCCAGTTCGTAAGAACATATATACGGATATATAGATCATTATCCCGACGTTTATGGAAAGTCGATCTTCTGAGTTTCTAATCAGGTATAGCAAGGAAATACCTCATTTCGTTTAATATCACCGGATTTTTTGTCTCCTTTAGTCTGAGTGTCATTCCAGTGCAAACGTTTTTCCTCGTCTTGTTCTTTCAATCATTCTTTCATTCTTTCTCATTGTTCCTTCATTCACAATGACTGCTATGTTTGTTAGGACATGTGAAAGCAATGCAAAATGAATATTTATAGCATTAAAAGAAATACGACAGTTTTGTTGTATAGCATGTCGCCATGAAGTCGTACTGGGTGGTCAGCATATTCTGGAATTGTTCATATAAACCATGTAATTCACAACCTTTTACTGAAAACACTTCATCAAGAAAAAGTGAAAGAATACAAGGTATGCTTTTATTTCCCGTATAATCAGCTAAATTACTCTCACCTAATCGACGTACGTACTTGCTTACTTGAACGGATTGGTTTTTCCTTGTTTTTGGAGCTGAAAAGAAAGAAACGATGAACGGGAGAAGGCACAAAGTCTTCTCCTTCATATTTTCTGGAATGGAATCAAAATAAACAACAATCTGATTAAAATAATTTCAAATTAGGTTTTTTCTCTAAAATCTTCAGCGGTATACATCTTTATTCACTAGAGTATCGATTTTTGTTTTGACCTGCACTGCTGTCGATTTTGATTTGACCTATCCCATAAATGGACCATGTCAACATTTTGCTACTGAAGTGTTTTTTTCGAAGGGAAAGGGATCCTTACGTAATAACAAAAATAGTACATATGCATGGGAATTTATTGAACTTACTATGCGTCCAAGTGAAAGCAGTGTCACACAAACCGAAAACAGATCACGAGCCTCAAAGAGATCAACGGTTTGGAACGTCTCCTCAGTGGGAACGCCGAGCTAAAATACGGAAATCGATTCTGGATCTTGAGAAATTTCAGAACTAAACGTTTCGGAATAAGGAACGCGGTCTAGAGCCTCTCAAGTCAAACATTTGATATGGAATAACCACTGAAGAATTAATCGTTCTAAACGTAAAAGCCCAACGGTTTACCGCCTTCACCGTGGCTGGGAGGTGTTCCTGGGTATCGGACTGTGATGTACAGCGGGAAGGATTAGTACCCAGCAGGGTCTCCTTAGTTGAGAAGGAGTCCGGCATTTCAATCAGGAAGCCTAGCTAAGAGTTAACCAATACCAGGGTCCACCACCGTCCTGATATCAAAGTCGCATGGTGGCAAATCTCCTTCTGATCCACAAAGGTTACGAATGCTCGTGGTGGTGAAGACCTGGGGCAGACTTTGGCCAGGTTGACCTCAGGATTCCGGGGTACCACAATGTCTTACCCAGCAAATCTCCGAAAAATGGTGATTATGCTGAGGCCCTAACAACCAGTGAAGATGGCCCGCTCAAGTATCAAGTAAGTAAGTAAACGTAAAAGTCTTGCCCATAAGGCTTTGGTAAACTAAGGGAATCTAGGAGAGAAATTCGTCAGTGTAAAGTATGACTTCTCTTCTGTTGATGAACTATTCTTTTTTGTCATTTTTTTAATTATATCCATCAATACATGCTTGAACCTAACGGTAGTACATAGGAGGTGAAGCAGCAAATATCTCCAACAATGCCAGTGTTCTCTGAAATCATGAAAAGCTGTTTTTTTTCATTGGCTGACAAGGTTACACTATGTTTTCAGGTCAGGTTAAAGGTACTATTTTAATCCTTTTATTTAAAATCGGATATACTGCAGGTAACAGTAGCTTAACGAACGTGGTAGCAAATTTGTTAGAGGTGTCCTACAATATAGCTGTGGTTGCGTGTTTGATCCCCAACCTGGGTAAATCAAGCCCTTCTGGAATGGAAAGTCCATGAAAAGCTAGTTTGTCTGGAAGGATAAAAAGCATTGACTTGTTCCACCGCTAGAACCCTGTAAGGCATTGTATGGCCCATGTATGGATTCGCCCAACTAAACGATGCTACGAATGGTGTTGAATGCATGGGGCATCCACAAAGGAGTGCTCAAAACCGATCGCATTGTCATTTTAACCACACCAACTTCTGATGGACAAGAAAGCTGTCATACAACCACTTTAGTTCAGTAACTTCTTAAAAGAAGTTTCTATTTAGCAAAATTTTGCTACTGATAGATGTTTTAGGGAAATTATATAGATGGTCGCTTGCCTTCTTGGGCGTCAAAGTTCTTTAGTTTCAAACAAACGTCGTAAAATGACGCATTCCTATAATACGTGTTGTATCAGGAAGAGGTTAATAAGCAGTTTGAAGCAACGAAGATTTATGGATTGTTTGGCTCGATCTAGTTTAAACCTTTTTTCTAAATGTTTTACTTTTTATTTTCTGCCTTCTATAATTTAATGGCAGGGTATTAAGCGAAATACACCTGTGGTCCGGAGCTTTGCAAATATCTCAGCAAACTTGTAGTTCTGCCATGCCGCTTAATACAGTGCCATTAAATTATAGAAGACAGAAAATAAAAAGTAAAACATTGTAAATTCAACAACAGCCTCAGCTTAAAGGGGTTCAATGCCGATGTGGGCTCCCCAGATCAATCCCGTTGACGGGTGATTGCTGAAGGCACAGATCGAAAGAATTAGCTGAGAGAGAGGCGAAGCGAAGGACCCACATAGTGTGGTGGTGAACGCGTTTACCTCAGCAAACTTTTGGTTGTATTTCGCTTTTATCTAAAATTCCTTCGCCTTCCTCTCACCCAATAATCAAATCTGCTTGCGATGACACATATCGTTGGCCTAGAACCGCCTTTCCGCTCGAGTTTTTTCATTATAAAAAGCAATGAAAAGGAAAATATGACCGGATACCAACAAAAAGACTCTGATACATCAATAGATTCATAGTGCTTTGAGTTCTTCCTACCTTTTTAGCCGCTTCCACAAACGAGTTGATGTTTTCCATACAGGCAAAGTTTGAGATCGGTTTCTGGATTTTCTTCACGATTCCTGGCTCGATTCCATTTGCTGCCCTTCAATTATGATTTGGAAAATGTGAGAATACATGCTGTTTCTACAAAAGAAATTTCAAGAGAATAAAAAACTTTCCAAGTTATGGATTCACAGACAGAATGGTTCATTGAAATGCACGAAAGTTATTAAGGAGACAAATTTATTTTATTTATTTAATTATTTGTAATTTTCTTCGTATTTTTGTTGAGCAAACGCGAGGTGTTATTATTCTTTGTTCACGATTAAGCTGACGTGTTAGTTACCTTCGGTTAAACTGTTAGTTAAACTAGTTACTTAGTGGAGACCTCATAGAAAGCGGCTCTGAAGAAGACGAAATCCGCCGAAACGTCAGCTTAATCGTGAACAAAGAATAGTAACACCTCGCGTTTGCTCAACAAAAATGCGAAGAAAATCACTTGATCAATGCCGAGGTTAATAGAAAGTCGGTCGTGGCAGTTAATTATTTGTATGAACCGTCTTGATGTATTGTGTGGATCGTAGCACTTATGCTTTCGTTCGTTTCGTTGTCTAGCATCCGTCATCTTCAAAGGTTCTCTAGCTTTCGGTTGTTTCGGCTGCTGCGTGAGGATTTTGGACTTGTTTTAGAAATGGCTTTGCATGCAGATCGAAGCGGTTCTCTCTGGAATCCTAGGATTACTTTGCTAAAGCGTTCTATAGTCTCGCCCAGAGGCAGTGATCAGTTTTAGTGCATCGAAAGGAGCTGTTTCCAGTAAAGTCTGCTGCCAATGTATCAGCCATGGAGCGATAACGGTTCTCGTTGGCTCTGTTTGGTGACGTTGGCACCTCTCGTAACTGTTCTTTCTAAATGCTTTATTAAATTATTGTAGGTGTGCTGCTGATTGCTTTCAGCTGAAGTGAACGAAACAGTTCTAATTTTGGATGAGGCTGCTTTTTAATTTTTATGAGGTAAATCCCTAGATCGACTCTCTGCTAACCTTGGCATTAGTAATCAATCATTCACTGTTTTCCTCATGAGCAGACCCAGCAGAAATTGTTTTTACAGTCTCTATTTAGTCACAAGGTGACGTTTTCGCGGTTTCGCCTTCTTCAGAACCTGGAAAAGTTGAATTCACACGCAATCTACCCAATAAAACACTTTCTTAACCTTATTTAAGACAAAATTTTCATTCGCATAGTAAGCAGCTTCTCTTAAACACTCATCGTTTTGTCTTTGTAAGACTTCCACTTATTCGAAGGAGAAGCTGTGTATTATGGGATTGAAAATTCAAGTCTTAAATTTTATCTGCTGAGGTTTTGAAAATGTTTGAGTGCGTAGTTTGCATGTCGATTTGACTTTTCCAGGCTCTGGAGAAGGCGAAACTGCAAACATCAGTTACTGTGAATAAATGCTGTGATAACAGCCTCGTGTTTGCTCAACAAGGGTTGGGTGAACTATGCAAAAAAGTCTCTGTAAGAAAAAACACTACCGCATCAATACGCTGTTAAATCTACCTGTAATAATGCATTTGCCGCTCATTTATACTACATAGTTGGACAACTGAAAAACTTACGCTCAGCTATCTTAAGTATCTCGTAGGCTTCTTCTCTTGACTTAGCCCTTTAAGGATATAATACTTAAAGGTAACCTGTTTCTTCCATTAGCGAGTGTTTTTTGTGTTTGTATTCAACTACGTAGTTGTCTATAACCAGGTAATGCCAACTACTAACAATTCTGCTCAACGTGGGAGAAACACTAGTATCTTTCTGGAATAAAGCTCAGAGAACATCAAATCTATGTCTTGTTGGCTCTTCTGAGAAATTTTACTTGTCCATATTTGTTTTTCGCGTGATACTTTCTTAGCATTCTGATACTCGCGAAAGGTTTGAACGGCAAAGTTCAATTAGAAATTGGGTTTGTCGATTATGTTGCACACAACGTTGTTCAAGTAGCCTTGTGAGTGGCGTGCTGAATCCTCTATTGAGGTGACAGCTACGTACCGTTTGCCTAGGAAAGAACTAGAAGAACTACCAATTCAAACAACTGAGCAGAGAAATCTGAAATCGTCATTTGGCCGTAGTGAAACCAGGACCTCGGCTCAAAAGTCACCATCACTGCCATGAAGAAAGAATGGACATTGAGTTAAGGTCAAAACGTTATGATTTTGAATCCACCTTCAGCTTAACTGGATCCGATACCGATTTTTGCTCTTCAAATCGTTCTCGCTGATGGACTATTGCTGATAATAACGCTGTAGTAAAAGCAAGGTTTAGAGAGAGGTAAAGCAAGGCTCTTGGCTTGTTGTGGTGAAAAGTCAGTGAGCCCTCGGAAATCGTTATCGCCGGTTCAAAGCCCACATCAGCCCTAGTTTTGCTCACACCAGCCCTTCATCACATATAGAGGGTGGAAAACGAAAAAGAGGTTAGCCATGCCAAAGTCTGCTCCAGGTGGTCACCATCGTAGGCGGTCGCCGCCCTTGTGGATCAGAGGGAAATTTGTCACCATGCGACTAGTTTGATACCAGGACTGTGCTAGATGCTGGTATTGGTTTGCTCTTTGCTAGGCTACCGGATAGAAACGCCAGACTCTTTTTCAGCTTTGGAGGCCTGGCCGGGGAATAAATCTTTCCGCTGTACATCGCAGCCCGACACTCGGGACACCTTCCAGCCATTATAAAGCAGTAAACCGTTGAGATGGGGTACACATATCTGAGTCAAATATTCGAACGGAGTGGACAGTGGTCGAATCCAAAACTTGAGATCTTATACTGCGGTATGTATTTGTAGTTTTAGGGAGCCTAAATAAGCAACGTTTAATATATTCACGGCTTGAGACGCTTCTTGAAGACTTTCTCACTAACCAAAGAGTAAGACTATTGAGCAAGACCTCTACATGTCGGCATTGTAGGAGGCACTTTCCTGTTTATTTACTTCCCCGTCCACAGTTCCTTGAAGAAGATTCATGCAGATCTCGGGAGCATAACAGCCGTCATTAAATGAGATATTTTTCCGGAAGTCGAGCGATGTGGCACCTACGCCATCGACTTATTACAACACAACCATCCCATCGGCATATGCTGTTCACTTGGCTTGGCCAACTCTCATCATTCCAGTCACAACTGTGAGCAAGACAGACGGAAGAAAAAAACTTTCAAGCTTATTAGACTGGGCACAATTTTTTTCTTTGGTAAGTGAAAAGCACTAAGGACAGCTTTATTATGGATATTGCATAAATGTCCTGAAAAATTTTGCAGTTCTCTTAAGACTAATCCAGGTGAAATGGACTCTTGCGAATTACCACAATATATGTAAGGATGAGGATCACCTGTATCACCTGTAGGCCCGTAGACCGTCGAATAACTCAAGCGGGCGCCAGTTAACCTTCCATTTTTCCTTATCGCGTGCAAGAGTAGCCCAATGGGTTCTGCTCGCTCTTCGGACTCGTCGAGCCTCACGTCTTTCTTCAAGGCTCCTTGTGAAAAACTCTGACCATCGGGTCTGTGGTCTCACTGCAGTGCTTTTGACATCCCGAGGAATCCAGTCACTAACGGCTGTTGTCCATCGGTTGTCATTCATACACATTACGTGTCCGGCCCACCTTGTCTTCGACTGTTTGACGTACAGAGCGGCATCTTTGATTTTTGATCGTTGTAGCGTTGAATCTCATCCTTTACTTGTGTGAAACGGGATACTCCTAGCATCGTCCTTTCGACTGCGCGTTCGATAACGCTTAGTGATATTTCATCCTGCTTGCGCAGCGACCACGTTTCTGACGCATACGTTAGGGCAGGAAGTACTGTTGAGTCGAAAAGTCGGGTGTTCTTTGTTCTCTTCACTACATCCTCGATGTTTTTGAAAGCTCCCCAAGCCGCTCGTTTTCTTCTCCTCAACTCTGGAGCTAAGTGTTTATCATATTGATTTCCTGACCTAGGTAGACATAACTGGAGCATTCGGAGATATTCGTTCCGTTGGCCGTGAATGGGGTATACAAAACCAATCCGATCCTCATAAACATCGTTTTTGTGAGAATTAGTCGAAGACGAATCTTTCCACAGGCTTTATCAAAATCGGCAAGCATACGTTCCGCTTGGCCAATGTTTGGTGTTATAAGGACAATGTCGTCAGCAAAGCGAAGATCGTGTAACTGTCGACCGTCGATTTTCACTCGCATATTATCTCATTCTAATGTTAGCATGACGTTCTGGAGGGTGGCGGTAAATAATTTTGGCGAGATGGTATCGCCTTGCCTAACCTCTCTCTTGACGTCAATGTTAATATCGTTGTAGAATGGTGATATCTTGGTTGTAAATTTCTTAAATTCTTTAAATTTAGTTTAAATAAATATTCTCGAAGTAACTCAACATTTATTCGATTAGTAGAAACAAGACGTACTTGCATAATAGTGTGCCGTCCTTGAGAAGTTTTAAGAAGTTATCTCGATCTCCAGATGTATTGATGTTCTCGCCAGACAGTTGCTTTATCCACGCCAGAAGTATTGTTCCTTCGTCTTCGTTATACTTGGAGTCTTGCTGCAAATAATTAGAGGAAAAACTTCACAGACCATGCATATTTAGTAGAAATAATACAATTTTCAACCGATACAAGTAGGCGAATGAATAATTATTAAGAGTAAACTCACCTTTTGTCGCACGGCAAACCCGATTCCTCCAGCAGTGGTACGGCTAGCCATGTTGCTAGACGGAGACTGACTGATTTTAACTTTGTTTTGTGCTTTGTTGTGGAATATCGTGCACCAGTTGGCTGCCACTAGAAATGACCACACCTCCTCTGGTCGCTGATTGGACGATAGAAGTTCTCACAATCAAAGTTACGCCCTCCTATTCTGTTTGGTTGCCACGCCTTTGAACGTCGGAGGTGGAGATCTCGTCGATGACGCAGAACAATAAAGGCGTAAGAACAGCTGCTCGGTGCAAGTGATTAAGAAGGAGAGTCTAAGAAGAAGAATCCATAAGTATTAATAGATTTAACAGTATTCAACAGTTCAAATTCCAGTCGGTTTTAATAAAATAAGGAATTTGCAGCTTTCATTTGCTATCTATTAAATTTTTACGACAGAGTGTTATGTGGAACACAACCGCAAGAATTCTGAGACAATAGCGAAACGCTAAGCATCAATTGGGTCTCGAACCCACGATTACCTTTGCCAAGGGCTCAGCTGTATTTACGACACCAACCGAGACCTCTTTGCCTTGCTCTCGGCTAATTTTTTCACTTTAAGTAATGAAGCTAAAAAAACCTTACCTCTACCCTACGGATCCAAAGAGTTCTTGCATTCGATTAGTTGCATAGCATCCACCATGTACAAAGTTTTTCACACTTTTGATGTGCACAGTGAATGTTATTAAATGCAGGCCGAATTGATTCTATCTGAAATCTCAGAATAGCCAAGCTAGAGCGCTTCCACTTTGATTGCATTGAGTTGCCTGTTGCCGGGCAAGTCTGATACTCTCTCATCCCACCGTGGAGAACTAAGTAACTTCGTGAGCCCGCTCCATGCGGGATCGAACCAGTACTGTCCTTATGATGAACATTACCGCTACCACTGCGTTAGCCGCCTCAACGAAGTGGGTTTATCTTTGGCGTTCAGGATCTATTTGACTAAGATACGCTACCTATACTAAAAGTCTTTCCAACCACTTTTTTCTTATTTTAGCCTAGATCATACACTTATCGTAGCAAACCGTGTAAAAAGAGCTTTTAGTACTCACTTTGCGTCGCTTTTATTTTTCTTATATTATATTACTTTACATTTTTTACACTTCTCACTGAGCTTTTCCAGATGGTGCGCAGTTGATTCAACGGCGTTCTCTGAACTGTGCCTAGTACTACTGCTCATCCCGTGCGTCACTTATGACAGAGGCAAATTATGTGAACAGATGCGTTTTGTTGCTTGTAAGAAAATTTTAGAGCGTGATTGTCTCCAAACTTAAAAGTCTTTTTTTTCAATGGAATAATTCAGCACAGTTTGTTTTCCTTGGGTTTCTCTTCCCGCTCGTTTGATTTCTTTCGTAGCGCTTCGTTTCATCGGTCACAGACGAATACGCGCCAATTGGAAGTAGATGATTTCAACCACAAATTGAAAGTCTTTCTAACTTGTTAGAAAGAGAAAAAAGAACACCAGCGAAGGACACCGATATAGTTAACACAGATAGTGAGGCGTTCGTGCTCTGGTCTCCGTCCAAAAGTTCATCACTTCAGTCCTCTTCAACAGGAATGACGGAATCTTGGACAAAGGCAGGAAGCATTGCGTTATCCGTCGATTGCGGATCATTTCCACATATGTCATGAAACCTCTCGAGGGAGACCAAAGGCAGAGCATGTTGAAATGCCTTTTACTCAATAAGTGGAACCAAGAGCTCTTTCTAGTAGAGTTTTCAATTTTGAAAATTGCAACTTGTTTGCCCACCATTTCTTTCTTGCTCTAAGCTACGAAATGCCGTATTTTTAGGCTTTGCGAGTGGAAAACTAAGTTTGTTTAAGTAATTTTACATTCCTTGACATTCTTTGGATCACATCCTACCTATCGATGTGAGTTTCAGGCAGACGATTTCTTGCTTTCTAGCGTATTAATAGTCCTGAAGATGTCAGCTGTTTAATAAAAAAGAGAAGCAAACACTTATCGATCCAACACCAATGTTGCATCTGTTTATCAACAAATGTTAATACATATTTGCATCAAGGAGCATGTAGGCGCAGTGGTTAGAGGTCCTCTGCAATACACCTAGTTGTTGGTTCAATTTTCCTCCAAAGACAAAGAAAGCTTCCCATCTTTGTAACGTCGGAAATTGGTTAGCGGATTAATATACTTGCCTGAGGAGGATAAAAGCATTGAGTTGCTACCTCTGCAAGCCACTATATATGCCAAATAACATCCAACCACCTCAACGATGGTGTGAATGGGATCGAATACATGTTATATCCCTAAGGGACTCTAAGCGCTTTTACTAGAAAGCCATGAGTACACCGCCCATATTGATTAGCGCTGACACATTTGCTGAATTCTATTTGTAAAGTCGCAGTCGATGTAGGTGGATGGCGGATTCGACAAGTAGAAAAACTTAAGGCCAGTCACTGAGGGCAATTCGGCTGTCTTATCCTTCACAAACACATCTGTTAGCAATTTACTGAGGGCGACTGATAGTTGAAAGAAATAGTGGCATATCGAAATAGCATCGTTTTTCTTTCTTTACAACGACGTCCAAGCTTGTATATGTGAAGAAGCATCCTTCATCTCTCAAAGCCAAACTAACATTCTATAACAAGATTCTCTACTGGTTTTGCAAACAATATACTGCTTAACCTCTTCATCTTTTCACTATCTGAACGACTTACCTCGAGCTGATATAAATGGAAAAGATGGTCTTATTTTTGCACTACTTGTTTACTAGTTATTCTAGAAAGCACAACGTCTGTTCGATTCACTATACCGATCAGTTTATAACGCTAGAAAGTGCATTAGTAACAGCTACTGTTTTTTCTTAACTATTTAAAGTCTCATTGCATCCAATCTAAACATATTTCTGCATCTTATAAAAACACTGTGGAGAGCGATTCGATGTTTGGCCGCTGTAGTTTTAGTATCGTGCGGATTCAGAAGCTCTGTGGTGTTTAGGCTATGAGAGAAATTGGAACACTTCTGGGAATGACGCGCCACTAGTGTGTCAATTTTTAATCTTCCAAAGACTGGAAAAAGTTAAAACTTCGTATTAATAAAGCTCTGAAACTAAATCCATTCATCTTTCGCCTATTTGCAAAGTTTACCTTCTTAAATTGCTGGACGGAGAGCTCCACGGAAGTTATACATTAATGACTTTTATTCTGTGATTGTGAATCAAAAGCCTGATATTCGATTCCCCTGATTTCTGACATCTCGACCTATGTGACAGTATCACAGGTCATTGATTAAATTATAGACTGGAATCTCTTATTTAACTGCTCAGTTGCTTGATACAGTATGATAACAACGTGGATAGAACTTGTAAAACCAAAGAAAAGCTAAATAGAACCAACTCGCTCCATAGTGTAGTGTGCACGTTGATAACATAACGTTGGCGTAACGCAAGAGTGGATGGCGCGGTTGTAGTGAGGCCATTCATTACGCGGAAGGGCCAACCTAGACAGGCGTTGGACCGACGCCAGCATGGGCCTACCAAGTCTCCCATCCTCCGGAGTGAGGAAATTGGCACGATGCTTGTCTGGGAGCATCTCATTCCTTCTAATCCATATTGGAAAGCCCTAGCCTGCTTTTCATAGGATTCTAGGAAGAATCGACACTATCAGCATTAAGACATTAAAGACGTCAATAGAAACTCTCAAGCAGCAGCCCAATCATAGAGGAAAAATTTCAAAAACCTTCACCAACAATGGGTGCGAGAAGAGGAACCGAAAAGAAGAAGTGTGCGATTTTCGATTACGTGATAGGAGGTGTTGGGTGATGTAAAAACAAAAAGAAGGATATTGCGGTGAAGATTTCGATGGAAATACTGTGAAAAAAAAACAATTGATCACAATATATACGTTCAGCTGCACGCTTTTTGTCATTTTCACTAATTTTCGATGTTTTTTAAAGCATTCCAAGCCTTCCAATACATTTTACTAAGTTCTGTGACAGAATAATTCGTCTTCTATGCTGTCTGGACTTATATGTGCATATTTTGTGCAAAGAGGCAGATATCACAGTGCTAGTGATGCCCGTCATCACGAGCATGGTGCTAGTTCGATTCCGCTCTAGGACGAACAAGCCTCTCATCTCTCCGGGGTCGGGAAATTAGTATCGGACTTGTCTGGAAAAAAATCACTTTCTGCAATACAACTGGAAACAGTCCAGCCCGGCTATCTCAGGACTCCAGGAAAAATTGCTCGAGCAGCATTCTACGATATTCAAGATGAAATTAAATACTTCAAGCAGTAGCCAAAGCCACACGTTAAAATTGGAAGACCATGGTACAGGTCATATAAAATAAAAAAATTTCTACATGACTAGGCTGAAATTTCTTGGCGTAGAAACTTAAGATGTTCAGTCATACATAACTGAGAGCTTTTGGAATGCTTGATCCGTTTGGAACCAATAGCACGTCAAAAACTTAATCCAGTTCTCCCGAACACTTTTCTAGCGGTTTTCTCAGACGCGTGTCAAGACGCAATAACTACCAAATAGCCAATTTCGGGCACATGTTTTCCATTCAAGTTTTTCCATGACGTTCGAAAGAGCACCGCACTGAGCAGTTTTTTTCTTTCTATCGATAAAAGACACAAAACGTCACCATTTACTTTTGTAATATCTCAGTAAATTTACAAACACTTCGCTGCTGTTCATTGCACCGAGCCTTCCTCGTTGCTGAGGTACCATCAATATTTATCCCCCATCCAAAATCGGCGCACGCTTTAGCTTACGAGGCCTTGAAGATTTGCATAAAAACAACATAACTCTGCAACTAGCCAATTTCAACTTCATCCTCTACTGTAATTACACTCCTCTCTTGATATATTGTTCCGTTTTTGTAAGATTTTACATACTTGAAGAAAGATTGTTAGATTCAAGTGATTCTTATAGCTGGGCATCCTTATCGACTCAAAAACATTCGGCGAAAGGTTTACTTTGGTGGTTCTCAAACTCTTCGCCTTCTGAATAGAACCGTGAAGGTAATGAGTGGCCTGATGGTATATCCCTTATTCATGTCCCCGAAGATATTAGCTTCCTAAAAGCAAATCAGAAAGGTAGAAGCAAATCCAATTCACGAGAGCTACAGGATTTCCATTCTAGGATTTCCCAGCGACGTTATCTTCAATGAAGTTTTCTGCAAGGAGGCAGGCGACGGACCCATCCCTGGTATAAATGTAACGAAGAACACAGTACAGCCTTCCATCTTCTTGACGGATTTGCTAATAAAAGTTCCACTCCTCAATTTGGGTAAAGCAATAGGAACACCAAAAACCTTACCTCTTCTTAACACCACAATTCCACAACATCAGGAAAGCATTCCTACATACTTATATTCTCTATTACCATAACGGAAAAGGTTGGCAACAAAGAGTTTATCCATACGACCATTCAAAACTATTTTCTATTCTATTCCTTAAGCAACACAAAGTAGAAAAGACATGGATGAGAAAGGGCAAAGCAAGGGTCAGGGTTGGTGTGATGGATAGCACGTGAACCGCCAAAAAGTGTACTCACGCGTCCGAAGCAAACCTGAGATCCTGAGCTTTGCTCAAATCTTAGCATCACTGCGTCATATTCCTTAAATAACTTCTCTATCTATGCATATATCGACTCTCAATTCAATCGTATACACCGCTTAATACTAGGAGAGGACTAAGATAAGAAGTAGCAGAACATCACCACCTAAGAAAGTTGTCCATCATCTTCTACCTAATGTAAAGACAGCAATATCCTTAGCATCACGTTGAGCAGCACTATTAAAGGAAACTGAACCCTATAGTCTACCAACCATCAGTCTTTCAGTCCTGGATACCTCCGTAAAATCTCCAAAGTGCATGTTTAACCAGACTCCAGTACTAGGAGAAAACCAATGTAACTGCAGCAAGGAAAACCAATTGCCAAAACAGTTTCTCGCCAGTTATCTATATCGATAAGAACTTCTTCGTTCACATACTGAACAAATAATCCTCTCTCACTCTTCGTTATCACATGAACAATTCGTGTTTTGCATTGCAACTAGTTTGACATGTTTAAGCCTATGATGACAAAGTTTCCATTTTTACAAACTTGACAAGCGCGGATTTGGGCAGACTTCGGCCATGCTGACCTCGGGATCCCAGAGAACCACAATGGCTCAACCGGTAAGTCTCCAAAAAAGAAAAAAAATTGGAGATTGTGCTGACGACTGCACAACTACCGAAGACGGGCCGTCCAAGTATACAAGAATCCAAGACAAGAACGGATTCGTTTATGAGGTTATTACAGACTCGTGTTCAAAAACATCTAGAAATAAAGTTTATTAAAATGCTATACATACTTATATATAGCGATTTATACAACGACAGCATCAAAACTTCAGAGTGATAACAGAATTTGAAACAACACGATCACTTCCAAGTAGTTAAGTTGCAATATTTAGTAAACAACTGGCAATTATGTACAGAAAACACGAATATCCTATATAGGGTAAAACTATCAAACAGTAACTCTTCTCACTGTAATATTCAATTGCTGAATGAAAACAGAATCATGAAAAGACCAGTGTCCTAGTGATATAGTCTTTTCCCGCAAAACTATAACAAAGAAAAACTTGGACGACGTTACCATAAAGTAAATGTATACAACAAACTAGAAACATATAACGTACACAAGAAATGAAAGGCCATTCCTCGGCGGCTAAGGCAACAAGTATCTATTTGATTTATTTTATTACTCAATACTATATTGTACTCGAGTTTATTGCAGCCTTTTTCGTGGTCGAGACCAATCTTTTATCTTGACCAGACAACTAGGCACCGTTAAGACCATTGCTAAAATCTACACCACTTTTTTTTTTGTTTTTTAGCTCAAGTGAAGCCAACCCGGTGAAGATAGACCAGTAAGTTTTAATGGGTATTTATTGGCTAGGTATAGAAAACACTACCAAGAGTGTTTTCGTTCTCTTGAAAGAGGCTTATAGTGGTCTACTGAGAGGTCTGAAAATGAAGATTTAAGCCTGACTGGTAGGGATATCTATTCGGTAATTGCGAAGCGTTAGCTCTATAATGAAAACAGCTTTACTATGGACTAAATGCAGATGATGATTACAGGAAGTAGGAGAGAAAAATTAAAACGACGGAACAAAACCCGTACCACACCTAGTTCCTTGAAACGGGACAAAATTGAACGTACAACACGGGTGCGAGTTGTAGTTTGGTCAGTGTGGATGAACGGGCGATAAATGAACCGAATAGAAATTGACATAGGGCAATGGATACTATCATCATAACTGCACAAAAAGTTATAAGCAATGATTGAGTGAAAAGTGGCTGATGACCGGTAAGGCTCGTAATAACAAGCAAAATTTGATAAAATGAAACAGAAAGAAGAACACAAAGCAACATGTTGAAACACGATCTGTCCAAAAATGAAAAAGGATTCCACTTTTTACCTGCACATAGCGTAAAAAAGCTTATTACATCCAAATGACTTCTCCACAACAAAGTCGTGGAAAGCATAATATCATAAGCTGTATTCGAAATATGAGAAAAGGAAATCTTAGATGGTCTGGTTAGACCAGTTCGATTCGCTTGAAACGACTTGGCGTTTCCGTTGACTCAAACGGGCGAATAGTTACCGGTGCTGGTGAAAGCGCCGACTGATCTGTTGGTGTAGCTCCACCAGGAGGTGAATTCGATGGACTTGAGATTGTTGATGAGGGCGAGTGCGAAAGTGAAACTCGTCGAACTCGTCGTGTTAACGACTGAAGATCTTCTAGAACCGAATCAACCAGCACTTCTTCCGCTTGTGTAGATGGATCCATTGGCAGACTGAATTTGAGGGATACTCAACGAAAAGCTCCAACAAATACGAATCAAAGCCACTATGTTCATTAAACAAATCATCTTATAAGAGCAAAAAACAAAATCAGCCTGAGAATGCAATGGGAGTTGTGCGCATTACATTGAATAGAAGAAAAGAGTATTCACATAGAAGACTGTGTAACAGTGATGTCGTAGGCACGTTTTACCTCTGTTTAAACCCCTTAAACTAAGAACAATAAACTGATTCGTACCTATCTTGAATTTCAGTAGCCATTCGCTTCAATTCATTCGAAATGGTGACCAATTCACCAGGTGGATTGGAATGTGCGATGATTTGATCAACCAGTACACCATTTATCACCATCTTCAGTACATCTAACGAATATCGTTCGGCTAACAGTAGCATTTTTTTTGTAAAGTCCGAGTCAACCTCTTCCTGAAAACAGTTGCCGTATAGTAAAGTGTAACAGAACTGAACGAAATGAACAAGTTAGTAGGAGGATAAACGGATTTTATAAGCAACACAGTCATCAACGACCAGCTTAGGGCGGCGTTTACAACTCTCCTAGCTGGATTTTACCGACTATTGATTTGAATATTATTAAAAATATTATTGACTACTCATGCCCATATAACTGACTACTCATGTTAAATGAAGGCTGACTTTCAAAATAATTGCTACCAGTCAAATTTTCCTCTCAATATGGTAATGTACAGTTCCGTACGCTTTTTGTAGAGTAGAAGCCACTACGCTATTTTACAAACGATTTTTTATATCTGATGCGCCATACATCACTCTGCTATGAAACTCTGACGGTATTCAATTATTATGCTATTGAAGGAAGCGTGTGGCGCAGTGGTCGGAGGCGCCCTGCAACACACACGGAATGAATCCCAGCGCTCATAGCCCGCTAAGCCTTCCATCCCTCCGGGGTCGGCAAATTGGTACCAGACTTGTCTGCAAGGATAACAGCACTGGTTTGACACATGGTAGGCCATCGCAAGTCATTGTAAAGGCCATATGTGCATCCAGTCATCTCCAAAGATGTTTAATAACGTCGAATGCACATGGCGCATCCTCTAGGCTCACGGCGAGAGCTTTATCCTTTTTTATTTTTTATTCTGTTATTCGCATTTCATTAGATCTGAAATGGGATAAGTAAAAAGCGGTAGTCATTTAATTAGCTGAGAGACAGGCAAAACGAAGGACCCGGATGGTGTGGTGGTGAAGTGCGTTACTCCCCGGTAAAGACAATAGCGCGTTCGTTCCCCACCGCATACACCTGAGGTCCGGAGTCTTGCAAATATCTCAGCATTATATACGAGTTATATTTCGCAACATAAAAAAGAAAAAGGCCATTAAAAAGAAAAAGGCAGTGAATAAAAGGGTTAAGATGGTAATCATCTACATCAAGTTTGCATCTCTTCTCGTTTCCTTAAGGTTTTCATGATTTCTATAACAGTTTTATAACAATAACTTCTTTAAAGATGATATTGTTTATCAATTTAGCGTTACCAGAGATGAATGATGTCGTTACCGTATGCTCACTGTCAAGAGTTGCTTGAAAATTCATCACAGAGAATAACTAAGTCCAAAGCAAGCTTTTTTCATCATGCTATATAATGATGGTTAAAATATGTACTGTCCCTTATGGATTGAAAGAATTTGCTATCAAATGGACGACGTTTTCAAAACATGACGTGCTCGATCATCTGTCTGATGCCTGGTTGTAAAGTGTTGAAGAAATTCACTTCCGGAGCGTTTTCCATACCATAAAAGTCGACATTACGCAAATAGAAACATTAGCGATAGACCGCAAAAGAAATTTCTAGAAAACTTAAATGTAACCAGTAACAGGTTTTGAATGAAAGCATAAGTTCCTTCTTCGTCAACATGACGCGGACCTGTTACAAGGATCTAGGGAGCTAAGCAAAACTGTGCATAGTAAGATTAACCTATACAGAATGAGCTCCAAAAGATGGAAACTTATGGTCCAAAAAGAAACTACTTTCAGCGGGATTAATTTGAAATTGTTCAGAAAGCGTTAACCACGAATGAGTTGTATTTCATACATGCACTTGAGCGAAATTTTGAGTGGATGACTCGAGAAAATAACATGGAAAGGATGACTATATTCCTAATCAGTAATAACACGTATTGTAAGAGGAATAACAATGGTAATAATAATAGTTATTAGCATAGCTTTGAAAAAAACTATATTGGATAAGGAGTTTCTTTGAACAGCGGCTCCATGATAACAATGGAAACCGTGTTACAAAAGCACATTTTGCTAAGACACTGGATGACAGCGATGTGGTCTATAGTTCATTTTTGAAGCATATTTTAGATTACCTTCTAAATTCGTTTTACATGAACCGTCCTCCAATCTACTATGCGCATCCTAGTAGTTCTTTCTTTCGATTTATATGATCACATCCATCATCCACGAAAATCTTCGAACTATTCGCTTCTGGGTTCGGCTCCTGCTTAAGGATTTCGTTCGTCTTCCGTTACGAATGTCATTGAAATGTCATTGAAGTCGATTCTTCCTGGAATCCTGGGATAGCCGGGCTACAGCGTTCACATTTGGATTGGAGATAAGTCTGGTACCAATCTGGTACCGACCCTGTCAGCGTGGAAGGTTTCGTGCTCGCGGGATGGGATCGAACCAGAACTGCATTTGTGATGAACGGCATCACAACCTTGGATAAGCATAATTAATAGTTAAGAGACTTAATGACCGTTAGTTTGAAATAGCTTGCAAGACGATGCTTATATTTCTTAAAACTAGATTTACTCACGGCCGGAAGTATTTTATCTCTTAGACTTTAGAAAAATATTTTTAAGCTTAAACTTTAAACAAATATATCTCAGCTCATATTGAACCTTATCAATTTAAAAAAGAACTATTTAGAACTAAACATCTTTGCCACCAATAAAAAAGCCTTTGTACTCTATAGCGATCAGATTCTAAATTACTAGACTCTACTAATCGGTTTCTCTTTGCTTTCTTTTTTTCTGTTTCCGTCGACGCCCTTATCTCAAACACTCAAGTGACTGGACGGTCAGGAATTTCTAGAACACGATGTTCTGGTCCCAAATGTATCGCTGGTGGTTGTGGCCGCTGTGCACGTTTTGAAACTTTCTAAAAAGAATAACCCTTTATCTAATGAACATTTTAACTCATGTTAATCAACATACTAAAAAATTCATAGAAATTATACGTTTGAGGCGGTGGAAGAAGGCCTTTTGTACATTTCTGCCTAGTTTTTAACTATTTAACTGTTCCTTAATTAATTAATTTTTAACTCACTAGAAAACTAGCTGAGAGAAAGCAGGAACGAAGGACCCGCTTGGTGTGGTGGTGAACGCGTTAGCCCCTCAAAAGGGTGACAGCGTGTTCGTTCCCCACCACAGACACCTGCGGTGCAGAGTTTTGCAAATATTTCCGCATTATAGTGATTATATTATTTATTAGTGTTGTTGCAGCTTTGTTATCTCAGAGCCACTGTGGTTGTATCACATACAATTCCCTGCCGTGAAAAATAGTAAAAGGCAGTAAATCAAAAAGTTAACACTGTTATTAAGCTAATCTATTTATTTGAGATCTATTGATAGTTATTAAACAACAAGCATAGGCGTTTTCCCGCTCTCACTTCTATTCGCAACAAACTGCTGAAAAAAGATAAAATAAACAGAAAATAAGCTCCAAGATTCTTGTCCAACTCCTGCAGCACCAGCTGTAACCTCGTTAGCTATTGGGTAACTCAATCTCCTACTTCCAAACTTCATTCGTCCCAGACGCAAGCCAGTGAAATCTCCTTGCAAGGGCAAGGGATACAAGGAGCATCAGTACTTTAAGCATATTCTTAGTAAAACAAGTAGTAATGGGTAGCTCGCAGGGTTCTGCTGTAGCATAAGTTTATTCTCTGCCGTGTTTCCGGATAAAAATTTCGAATTCCTTCTCAGCATGGGAGTAGTGCTTGCTTTGCAGTTTGACAACCAAGAACATCCCAAAATCACGATAATGCGACAAACCATTCGATGGATTTGATTTATACCTTTATTTTAACACTCTTCCCAACGGTTTGCTGCCATACCTTGGCTGGTAGGTGTTCCTGTGTGTCGGAGTGCGATGTACGGAGGGACTCATCCCCTGGCAAGGTTTCCCAAGCTGAGGTGTCCGGCGCTTCCATCAGGAAGCCTAGCTAAGAGTAAGCCAATACCAAGATCCACCAGCGTCCTGATATCAAAAGTCGCATGCTGGCAAATCTCCCTCTGATCCACAAGGTCTGCGAGTGCCTGTGGTGGTGACGACGTGGGGCAGACTTTGGCCACGCTGACCTCGAGGTTCCAGGAAACCACAATGGCTAATCCAGCAAATCTCCGAAAAAATGGAGATTATGTTGAGGTCCACACAATCAGAGAGGACAGGACCATCCAAGTGTCCTAGTATTTTAACACTTCCATTAATATAAAATTTTTTCAGTATTCGCGATGGCATCAAAGTATTACCAACCAATTACACATCTAAATATAAAAACTTTGTTCCATTAGCAAGTTTTAATTTTCATTTCCGTCACAGTAGTATAATAAATAAATCGCTTATTGAGTAACCCATAAAAAGAAGAAAAGAAAAACGACTGTTTTAACCGTGAAGAAGACTATCAACAGCAACGCCGTATAGTAAACATAACACTACGGGGGAGATTATGGCCATACCATGGAAGGAAAACAAATTTGTACGATAGATAATAAACTACATTATCAAAACACTTACCAACCGCTGAGTAAAGATAATAAGATGAAGTATACTCGATAAGGGTACACTCACCGACATGACCTCTCTGCACATGAATCGCTCCATCTCCTTTCTCAATGGAGGAATATGAGCTTGATCGATTCCTTCGAGAAGCGAGATAAAGTCTTCGAAATATTGCACTTCCTTCATTAATACTTGCTCAAAGTATACATGGGCGAATGTCTAAAAACAGCAGTTAAAATGTATTTTATAGCACCATGTTACATAAAAAGGTTTGTGTACGTGTTTCGTTTTGGTTCAAATCCTTATAATATTCGAGGAACGCTCTGTGTTTTCTCACGGGGCACGTGTAGCAGCATAATGGTTAGAGATGTCCGGCAATGCACAAGAGACCGCTGATTTGATCCCACGTCCGGACTCATTAAGCCTTTCACCCCTCCAGGATCGATGAAATGGTGCCAGAATTGAACGAAAGGATAGTAATATTGAATTGATATAACGCTAGGCCACCACAAGTCATTGTATTTGTCGGATATGCATTCAGTCACCTCTAACGATGCTGGATGATTTTGGCTGCATTGCGCATTTCTCAGGGATTGACCAACGCCAAAAGCTTCAAGCTTTAGTTTTTCTCACAGCTGCCATTCCTTTTCTACCTTAAAGACACCCCTTGCAGGTATCCCGACGTGAGAATAGCGATAAGCAACTCTGTGCCCGTATGGAACAAAGGTTATTGTGACTTTACGATAAGAATGAAACGCGTCCTGTCAATTTAAGGCTAATTCAGTATAAAAACTAGAACACATTGAACTAAATGGATTTGAATATTTGAGTATTCAGCGCTATCAAAAGGAAAGTGTCCAAAATAAACGTAGTACAACTGAGCATCAATATGTTGTCAGTGGAGATTACAAAAGCAGAATATAGCAAGTACACAAAAAGACAGATTTTAAAAACACTAGCAGATCAAAACATACACTTCTAACAAGATTTAACCCATGTTCCGTTAGTTCTTCGTCATCGCTGAAGCACTCTTTTTCCACACGATCACACCCAAATAGAAACACCAAACGATGCATTGAGAATTTGTCGTCCTACAAGGAAATACAATTTGACAAATAAAAATGCCGATATAAAACTAAGACTCACCTGTACGTGAAACAGATCTAAGTTCGGAATATGAATGGTTTTGTTGTAATAATCACTAATGAACTTCTCACAGATTTCCTCAACACGTTGACTTCTATATGCACGCTCGATGTCCGGCAAATAACTGAGTGGATCAAACAACGAATTCTTGAACCTAAACATAAATACGAATAGAAATCTAAACACTCAAAGTTTCTGAAGTGATTCTGTCTACATACTTAATATCCACGACGATATTCAAGGGTTTATCGATGTGTTGATGCACGAAATCAGTGAAAGTGCTTTCCATTGATTTACTAGGAAGTAACGGCCATCCACTTCCTTTTGTGAATTCACATGAGTTTTCTGACGAAAAACCGGAAAACAATTCGGCACCAGATTGTGGACAAAATATTGACGCCCTGAAAACCACGTTGTACTAGAACGATAGCTATGATATAAACACGTCTTACAACTGAGTATTTCGTTGGTAACTCTGCTCCTACCCTATTTCTTGCCTACAGTAAAGAATAAAGGATAAAGCTCTTGGCACTGATCAATCCCTGAAGGATGCGCCATGCATTCGACTTCATTAAGCACCGTTTGAATGCATATCTGACCTTCCTTTACTCGCAGTGGCCTACCGATGTATCGAGCCAGTGCCGCTATCCCCCAGACAAGTCTGGTACCAATTTTCCGACCGCGGAGAGATGGAAGGCTTGGTGGGCCTTGGGTGCGGAGATCGATTCCAAGCATGCGTTGCAGGGCGCCGCCGACCACCGAGCCACACGCACCCTTTTTTGCATACAATGGTACGTTGAAACCCGTAAACAATATTATGATCCCTTAAAAGAAATTATGGTTCAGTACTATTACACTCCTGAACATTAGGTGCTTGTGTCATACGGTGTAGTTAGAAACTTATTAACTACCACCCATTAAAATTACTTCGCTATGAATGAATTATGCCAGCAATCTGCATCTACCAGCTCTCCAAAAGTTTCTTTCTTTGCTAATTCCTGCTTTAGCTTCTTATTTTTTTTTCTTTTGGAGTCCAATTTTGGTTTAGTACGAACAACGCAAAGACTAAAGACTTACTGTGTTGTTAACCTATAAGTATAAAATCAATCTTTGTCCATTTTTGTCCTAATCACCAGAAACCCAGTTCGAAGCCTAGGGGAAAAATGACCCTTAAAGTGCCAAAAAATTGTAGCGTAAGATACCAGAGCGTGGTTTTAGAAAGGACAGAAATTTTTAATCTAAATTCTACTTTATTTATTTTATATGACCCATCATCATTTCTACAGCACGGATCCCAGGGCCTTTTGCGTTCGATCCTCCTTGAATTCGTCGTCTACAAAAGTCTCAGAATATTTCGTCCGTTAAACACTATGAGAAAAATGGTACTCTAAAATATTTTACTTCATTTATTTTACATAATCAGTATTCAATCAGCTGCCTCGGAACATTTCGAACATCCCAAGAGGCACGAAAGGAAAAACGAGATCAAAACGCTGAACTTACTTTGCCTCCTCCACTATGACATCACTACACGGACCATCTTTATAATAAAGAAGAACGAAAACATGGCGGACTGATGATACAGTAGCGTACTCTGCAATACACTTCTTTTAAGATTGAACACGATTCGGAAGCAACATTATATTCACCTGCACTGGCAAACCAGGGCAAAAAGTGAAATGATTAATGCAACACATGTTATGATGCATAACTATGTAAAAATAATATGCAAAGTGTAATGATAAAACCCATACCACAGGATGATACAACACATTCGTCTGACAATCGGAGTGCCCACGTGAACTGTACGCCATTATACGCAGTGGAAAACGCCGGCGAGACGTTAAGAACGATCGCCTCGGAATTTTCCAACATCCTGAAATAAAAATGATAATTTTGACATACACTTATGTCTCCTTAGCACATGGAGTCAAAAACTAAATCCGGGTCACTGATGGATCTCTCTGACGGCTATTTTTTTGGCGCATTCACCAAGAGTGGATATACACTCACGCAGGGCATTACTTCGACCCACATCTGAATGGAGATCCAGCCATGCCAGTTTTTTAGTATTAAAAATTCTGATGAATTTTCCACATTGCTTCCATATCAATGCAATTATGGTCCAAATGAACTAGATAGCACATGTCAGTGAGGTGTGAACATCGCCTACTCTATCATGAACCACTGTGATGATTGCATGCATACATAATTCATTACGAAGACCAAAATTTGATCAATCGCTGAGCTGATATATCAGCCAAATGGGATCGGTCCCAGCACCCCAGGTTCACTAAGCCTACCAC
Source organism: Angiostrongylus costaricensis (assembly GCA_900624975.1). Classification (NCBI taxonomy): domain Eukaryota; kingdom Metazoa; phylum Nematoda; class Chromadorea; order Rhabditida; family Metastrongylidae; genus Angiostrongylus; species Angiostrongylus costaricensis. Next base: position 202,082 of record UYYA01003937.1, read on the forward strand.
CCCTGAACTTGTGTGGGAAGATAGCAGCACTCTCTCGATTTATCGGTAGACTACCGCGAGTCATTGTAAAAGCCAGATATGCATTCAATCACCTCCAACAATACTTAATGAAGTCGAATGCATGGCGCATCACTCAGAGATTGATCAACACCGAGAGCTCTAACCTTTATTTGCTACTATCTATTATATGTAATTTGTGCTCCAACATACAACCACGTTCCTGTCAACATTTTTCAGCTTATGCTGAATTTGTTTTTTTAAACACCCGCCGATTTCATACGAAAAAATGATTCGTCATAGCGATTGGAACTGAAATAATAGTTATGACAGTTACGTAAGTTAGCTGGTCAATTAATTCGTTCAAAAAAAGGCCTTCTGTAAATTACTAAGTGTATAGCACAGCTTTTCAAAGGCCACGTCTGGCGCAGCACATACCGGACAAGCTATTAATTCAATCCACGGAGTGCGGTAAAACACATGCACTGGATTCAGTGCACTTTGTCCACATTGCCAGCGCACACCCAGTTCCTCACGCATGCATAGTTCATCATGTGATGAAAGCGTTATGCGTTATTGAAGTCGAATACTTGGCGCAAGCGTAAAGAATTGCTCAAACTCGGAAGTTTTACTTTTCATCTTTTGACAAATCGAGAAATACTACGACGTTGGAATTAACAAATAGGTTTTTGACGTTCCTTCGAATTCTACATTCTGCCGATGACATCTTGACGAGAACGTTTTCTGGTAGGACTGAAGACCAACTACGTCATGCTCGACGGTTTCTATAAAATCACGTGTGAAACCACTCCAAGTTATTGGGCTGCCGACCGATAACGTATTATATCGTTCGAGCCGTGAATACACCCGCCACTAATACATCACAACCGGACGTTTCACTATAGAAATCGATGAGCATTGAAGAAGCAATTGTACTTTAAATTATGCAGCATATCATGTAGAAACACTAAGTCTCCTCTTGAGAAAGCGGTACGAAGAAGCAAAATGTTACGTCAAGGAACTAACCATGGCTAAATATACCTTTTGTACGTCTTTATGTTATTTAAAGTAACTAAACAGAATAATGTCAACTTACATTTAAGTCATAAATGCGAGCATAATTGATTAAGGCGTAAATTTCTTACGTTTTCATCGCTAATGACATAGTACTGTTATCACTACAGATACACAGGTATTCCTCTACCCAATAATTTACTACTCGCTTAACACAGCAATCTTTACAAGAACTTGAACGGCAGATCCTCACTAGTTGTGCGAGCCCCAGCATATTTCTCGTTTTTCGGAGATTTGCCGGTTTACCCGCCATGTTTCCTTGGACTCCCGAGCTCAGCCTGTGCAAAGTCTTCCCCAGGTCCTCACCACCACAGGTAATCGACACCCTTATGGATCAGAGAGAAATTTACCACCATGCGACTTGTTTGGTACCAAGATAGTGATGTATTCTGGTGTCGGTTTACTCTTATCTGGGCTTCCAGATGGAAATGCCGGACTCCTTCTCAACCTGAGAGACGCTGCCGTGGGATGAATCCTTCCGTTGTACACCGCAGCCCGATACATAGGAATAGTTCCGAGCCACGATGAGGCGGTAAACCGTTGGGAAGTGCATTTTACTGGTACTTCAAAATCAACGAAGAACCCTCACCGACAATACTTTTAGGTTTTCACTGAGATTTCTAAACCATTGTATTCTTCAGTTACCGTATCCCACTAATTTATTCAGTCCTTGTATGTCCCCAGACAACGACGAGTAGAATTCGATTTCACTGGGCAAGTTTCACCAAGTCCCTTCCAATGAATTTCTGTCAATGAAGTATACGTGGAAAGGGAAAGCTTTGATTCATGGAAAAAAGTCTAAAGCGGCAACATTCCAGAAATACTTAGATGACGAATCCATCTGAGACGACCAATTCAGCTGATAACTTAGAAGCTTCCAAATAAACGAATACTATCGAAATGAAAACTCGCCGGAGACAAATTTTTAACGGCCACGTGTACTGAAAAGTGATGAAATCATCTCGATGTGTTGAAGTACTAGCGAGAACTTCCAGAGGTTGATCAACCTTCGACATGACTTTGCATCAACCTGAAAAGCGTTTAATGGACGTTTTTCCACATAAAGTGCGTTTTTCTGGAAACGACAGGTTTTCGAAGCATTCAAAACTGGAAAAACTAATTTATAAATGTGCACATATAGTTTCGTATATACGTTTCCAGATAAATCGTAAAAGAAGAGTACGATGTGAGGAGCTACAAAACTCGAAACATCACTTGGGCTTCGAACACGCGATTACCCTAATTGACGACTCACGAACTTACTATCCACCACACCTGCCATGAAAAGACAATAGACAGTGAATAAACGTTAAAACATTGATGTAAAGAAAAAATTCCAAGAAAACGGAAATAAAACGAAAGATTTGATCTGCAGAGACGAAGGGCGAAGCATGTACAACAGTAGGACACCTTAGCACTAAGTATGACAGCTAAGGTCAACGGGCTTCAAAGAAACACAAAAGAGAAGAGAGGAAAACCATGACATGTAGATAAGAATGTTACAAAACCACATGCCACTAAAGTCAGAAGTGAAACACGTGAAACGGAAAATCAGAATTGTACTTATTAAACAAAAACTACTAGTACAACTGAAAATAGGAACTTATCGCGCTCAAATTCAGTTCCCTTAATGGTGAAGGGCACTTAAGGAGGTCTGTCTACGACATGATGTGAAAGAGCGGCACGTAGAGAACAAACAACACTTTGTAATCACGATAGGATGAAAGAAGGAAAAAAGTGAAAAGAAAAAGAAAATCGGCAAAGATAAAGCACCAGCAGTTCTTTGTAACCAGTACGAAATTATGCATGCTTTACATCCGGAGTGACCAGGGCTTCAAGCGTGTGGAAGCCAACGTAGAACAATTAACATTACTTTATAGTGTCAGTACACTGAAAATTTCTAACTGCAACACTTAATTAAGAAAAATGACAGCCGATCTCTTTCCTATTGCTACTACAGTTTTATCGAAAAATCTAGCAAAGAACTAAGTATAGAATAAATATAGATAGACTATGCTTCAAGCCAGCAACAGTCGTATATACACAGGTCTGAAATCGGAGACCTGTCACCTTCCCTAAAAGCAAACAAAAGTCATCGGGACACAGACACGTAAGAGACGATAAATGTCACATTTTTAAATCATAAATACATAATCTTAACCTTCTATTTACTACCCACTTTAATTTTAATTACCCGCATAATGTAGCGGTGAACGCGATAGCCCCGGAAAGGGTAATAGCGCGTTCGTTCCCCACCGGAGACACCCGCGGTTCGAGGTTTTGCAACTATCTCAGCATCACCTTGCTTATATATATGTATATTTTTCCACTTCTTAATAAGATGCGTCTTCTCACGTGTGCTGTGCGGATCCCTGCACTTCTCACATTCGATTCGTTTCCTCGCATTCATCACGCGCGAAAGTCGTCAAACTTCAACATGAGTGTTTAGCTGCTGCTTGAAGAATTTCCTTTCATCAAGGATGACACTAAATGCTGGTTGAGTCAATTCCACCTGAGACAGGAGATAGCCAGGCTGGAGCGTTCTCAGTTGGATCGCAGAGAGTGAGTTTTTCCCAGATAAGTCCGGTACCAATTTCCGGTCCCCGGAGGGATGAAAGACTTAGTGGGACCGGAGCGAGATCCTACCAGCATCGTGCTCGTGATGACCAGCGTCACTATCACTGTGCTATCCACCCTTTAAATATATATATATATATATATATACAAATAAAAATGTATTAAGCATAACAAAAGTGCTCAACTAGAATCCGAAACTACAGAAGTCATGTTCGACAACTATTTTAAAAGAAAACGAAGAAGAATTAATCAACAAAGTGTTCATATGTGTTAGAACGACCACCATCATCATCATTTCTCTCCATGGAAACAGCCAGAAATAGAAAACCGTCACAGTTCATCATACAGAACCATCGAGGTGCATAAAAATATGTGAATGACGTCATAGTGAATCACCTAATGCTGAAAAAGCTAATGCTCCCCTAAGAGAAACCTGAATGACGACACTGTTCCAAGCTAACGCATTTAAATGCTACGACAAGACCTCTAACAGATACGTATACGGTCTCATGTGATTTACGCGCCGAATCACTAAGAACTATTCATAAATGTGAAAATATATAATATTTAATGGAATAATCATTTTATGTGTAATGTTATGTCGCCAATAACATAAAAATTAAGCAAATTTCTAGGAGTTCCTTAGAAAATTAACAATGTTCAACGCTTTCTTTCCAACATTTTACGAAGGAGATGCCATTATATGCAAAAGTGGTTAGCTTTAACGAAGTTATTCAACTGCACAACATTCTTTGAAAGAGAACTAGCTGAAAGACAGGCGAAAAAACGAAGGGCCCACATCGTGTAGTGGTGAACGCGTTACACCCCGGGAAAGGTAATAGTGCGTTCGTTCTCCAACACCTGCGATTCGGAGTTTTGCACATATCTCAGCATCATTGTGGTTGTATCACACATAACACCGTGCCGTGAAAAATTATGATAGGCAGTAAACAAAAAAGTTGACATTCTTTTAAAGGTAATACTTCAGCGAAGGGAGACTGAAACAAATCATTTCCGGACACTGGACGTGCTTAACTAGCTGTAAGTGTGTTGTTTACGGCTGCAGTTAGCATGACAAGAACCAGTTTCCTGAAAAATTATGCGATTATGACGACGAAGATGGCCGACAAAAATGTCTTGCAATTTCGATGGAGGAAGAATTTAAGTGTATAAGTACAAGGCTTTGGCCTTATGTTGACGGAAGTGTAGTTTGAAGCAGATGACATCGTAGTGGAGCAATAGGAATTCGAAATACTCGATGACAAAGCGAATTTCTTTTTCAGAGCATTCACGCTGGATAAACAAGTTCTTACGTAAGCTGTACATACTGCGACATTTTCGATCACTAATGAATTAGTTGGAGAAATCAAAGCTCTTATAATAATGAAAAATATTCCACCATGACATCCGCGTAGGTATGAAGCGAGAGGAAAAAAGAGAATGAAGGAAGGAAGAAAATAACCCAGAAAGGTATTCATTATTTAATGCCTGACGATCGCTTTGAGAAATGTTGAAAACGAAGATCAGAATTCCCAAAAAAAAAAGAAATAGAGTGGAAAGACTGAAAAATGAAGATCCGAGATCCAGGCTTCTTCCATTCCCATGAGTTTAGCGAATCCCAATAAATATGATAAAAGAAAAAAACATGAGGAGCCAGCTTTGCTAGTGCAACTCTCGGAACAGAACATGCTGATACTATCTTAATATAACTCATTCTAGCCGTTTATGTGAGTTCTAAAGACAAATCTGATTTACACAGTGAAGTACGGCCGCCATAGTGCCCAAACAAGAAAAGGAAAAACCCTGAGATTTTTGTTTCCCTTGATGGATAAGAAGTTACTATTAAGTTAGATCGAACTGTAAAAAGGAAGAAATAAGAGAAAAGGATGAAATAGTATTCATGCTGAGGTAAGATGAAAGTCGGCTCTCGAAAAGTCATTCTAAGACGTTCTTCTCGAAATGAAATGCCTATGGTCTACTTTTAATACTCAATAAATTCCCTAAAGGTTACTACTGATAGGAAGAAAATGCTTTACGATGAGATATTCTCGATGACAGTTCTATTTCTAGTCATACACGTACCGATAAGAAAATTACACATTAGAACTCGACAATATCGGGTTTCATAGAACGATTGGCTCGTTATCGAAGACGAATTCCGCCTTGTCTGGCTGAGTATTTGCACACCGATTGTCGTCGTGTAGAGTAACAATCTAACTTTACTTCACTAAAACTGGTACCCTATCATAAACACCACATAAAAAACGAGAAGAACTAGAATCGGAAACCAACCCTGACATTCATCTACACCTACGTATTGCCAAGAACAACAGTTTGTAAACATATCTGTTTCACGAGTTGAAGGAAATCCACGCACACACTGGTATGACGTCCACCAAGTGTGCAGTCCGAGATTGATATCGACCAGCCCACCTGGAAGAACACAACGCTAATCCGAATATTATAAACGAATGTTATAAAACTTGTAAGGTAAGCGGTCAGAAAGAAAAGGGAACTACTCAACGACAATGTGGAAGTGTGAGATGCGGGTGGGATTCGACCGAACATGGGCATTGAGTGTGTAAACAGCTAATATGATACGGACTACTCAAGTGTAATGTAATGAAACGAATATGGATTATATACTGTGGAGAGGATTGAAACGACTATGTGGAAATAAACAAGACGTATACGAAACTAAGATGACTGAAACTATAGGTTGGCCAATTGTTCTACGGGGATGAGAGGATAGCAGTTGTGTGACACGAAGAACAATGGTGGCGGTGGTGGTGTTGGTGTCGATCGATAGCTATCGATTGTACAGCAAGCCAGGTGAACTTCAACGACTACGATTAGTGACAGATGAGGTGCTGGTATTTGTGTGGTGTCATGCAGTGAGCGATAAGAGTTCACGAACGACACATAAGCCCATACCACTAACAAACGATTCAAGTTGACAATGTTACTGCTATCACAACAGCAACAACAACAGCAATAGCAACAACAACAACAACAGCAGCAAAAAAAACAGCAACGGCGACTAACACAGTATAAGAGCCAAATTAGAATCAACGTTACGTAGTGACCGTTCGTTGAATGTTTGAAGAATTTGCTCCGACTTTGACGATATTGCGAATGAGGTGAAGTCACGGCATGCTTCAGTTCGTGCGTGCGTTTGTTTGACAAGCGACGTAACATACATTAAACTCAAGCTGCTCACTGTATATTTATTTACTTCTATATGACTCCAAACGATAAGCTATCTCAAAGTGTACAGTATCCACGACTAGTCTATTTTTGGTTTACTTTGAAAGTTGTGGTCGACACAAACGACTTGCTGTGGTGTAATCTATTGCTCTACCAGTGTGAAAAAAGTTATCACAAAACGAGTGATAACTCAATATCAAACATTGGGTTTGCTCCTAAATTAGGCGGCGAAACTGCCGCCATTTCTGCTGGTCGAAAGGTCAAGAGAAATATAAATGTCGAAGTGGAACGTCGATGTGGACAACATGAGTGTTATTCACTTCGAAGATTTTCGTGTGAATTTTCTCTGGAAGGAATTCCATCGCTTACGGGAAGAACTGATCTATAAGGAGAACACTTCACTTTCAAACTGGACAAACGACTTTACTGAAATATTCGAGGCTACATCGCGATTTAGTAGTAATGAAGAATCGCTTTCATGAGAAGATAGAGCCTGCTAAGACTTCTATTTTTAGAAAAGAACATTCTTAACTAGCGTCAGAGCTTTTTATTTCACAATGGCATGGTGGAATACGGATGCCCATTTGAGCGTTAAGTGCAATTTCGTATTCATGACTTTGATATCGAATCTTGAGCAGCCCATGTAGACACGAATGATGCTTCGAGAAAAATCGGTGCAAAGGATGAAAGTTAGAACCTCGTGCAAAACTGCAATAGTACAGCTAATAGAAGAATTGCTAAGTGCATTCTTAGATGGATTTCTATCGAAGGGTCGATAACTTCTGAGAATTGGATGCGTGTGTGCACATGTGTGTATGTAAATAGATGAATGTACTTATGAGTACCTATGTATATTTATGTGTATATACGGATGTGTGTGCACTTGCTCAAAAACCTTAACCTATAGGATTACAATGAGAACAAATTCCTTGTGTTATGAATGAGACTTGATGAACGAGAGTTGATTGCCTGACGAAGACGATTAACTAATCACAACTACCAATCCGATAAGTTTTTCGAACGCAAAAAAGCATTTCCATTCTTGATCTTTGTGCTCATTAATTCAGTGGACGAAGATTAGTCGGCTAACTTCATTCGATCAACAAGTCGTCATGAGAAAAGGGAAATAAGCTGTACTGTATGTGCACCACTGAGGTTCGAGTAGCGTAGCCGTTGGGCACTATAACCACTGGTTCAAATCCATAACAGGCCAATTAAATCCTCCATCCCTTTGGCATCGATACGTTGGTACCACATTTATCTAGGAAAAGTTTCCTCCGACCCATAAAAGCCCGCTGCCACCTGTCGTGAAAAGCTGAGAGCACTCTAGCAAAGCTATTCCTGGATTCCAGAACGGATTATGTCAAACAGGAATTTAACGGCATACACGAAGAAGAACAAATCCTAAAAGTGCAAAAGGATATACGAGCAAATTCGATGATATCTGTGGAATGTGGAGGTGAACAAACGGATCGAATGCGGAACTGCTGGGATCCGCACAACGAGTGATATTAGGTCGTGTAAAGAAATGTATCACATCTATAAGAAAATCTTTATACAAAGTATGATCTATATATTATTCATCCAACTTCACAAACATGCACACATTAAGATAAAGCCGTTAAAAAAGAAGAAAATCTTGCCGGAGCGACTGGTCTTGAAGCTTGGCTAGTGATTATGAGGAAGAATAGTTGAGGGAAACGAAGCTGAGAAAAAAAAGCACCCACACTGAAATCTGAGATGAATCGCCTTTATTTTTCATTCGCAAGTCAAATATGCGCTTCTCACACCATAATGGGTCTCCTATGTAAAGAATCGTCTGGTCGGCGAGTATTCAGTCACGAGGCTCAAATGGCACGTCGCCAATTGTCCTCGGTCGGTGGTGAGTCGACGATGGCGGATGACGACGATCAGAAGGGACCCATGTAGTTGCCATGAGACGCAGATGAATCAGACCAATCGCCTCCACGTCTCTGCGCTACTACAATGTTGGATTGATGGCTTATATTCACCTTCCGTCTTGTCTAGACATATATCTTCATGCCATTTGGATGCACTTTGACTTTAGAACATAGGCCTGCCGAAGGCACATCCATCTAACAAAAACCTTATGGACAGAAGTACTGTAAAGTACAAGTCAGTACAGTCTTCGGAGTCAGAGATTCGGAGTCTTATAAAACAAATATAAACTTGAAGTATACTCGTAAGTACTCACTTGCGGAAATTGGGAAAAAAAGAACAAGCGAACTGATAGTTAACTGAATAAAAGGAGCCTAAGCAGTTCTAGCCAGAGACGGCGAAGAATGAAAATTTTATTGGCAGCAAGTAACTCATAAAGGGATAAATACGTAGTGCTGGTCATAACTCTTTTGCTGCTAGTATATCCTTTTGTTTTCTTACGTAAAGGCATTTTGTACAGAGCAAAGCTTTTTCCTTTTTATTTGTGAATGCAACCAAGTGGATTATTTTAATGCTAATGAAGCGCTCAAAAATATTTCAATGGGAAAGTATGCGACCATTGCGTAAGTTAAACAGCAATATAGTTATCAACTTTTCAGTAGGTAGAAAAGATGTGGTGTATCAAAGACCTTCTTCTTCTTGAATTAGTTACTTGGATACTTGGACGGCCCGTCCTCAATGGTTGTGCAGCCCAAAGCATAATACCCATTTTTCGGTTTTGCTCGTCTAGCCATAGTCTTTCCCTGGAGCGCCAAGCTCAGCCTGGCGAAAGTCTGCCCCAGGTCGCTACTACCACAGGCAGTCGCAGCCTTTGTGGATCAGAGGGAAATTTGCCACCATGCGCCTAGTTTGGTACCAGGACAGTCCTGAATCCTTGTATTGGTTGACTCTTAGCTGAACTTCTAGTGGAAACGCCGGACTCCTTCTCACTATGGGAGGTTTTGCCGGGGTATGAACCCCAGCTGTACATCGTAGCCCGACACCCATGAACACCTTTCAGCCATGATGAAGCGGAAAACCGTTGAGAAGCTTTTCTTGTATTATCATTATTATTTAATTAGAAGCATCCTGAAAAAGTGCATCAAAGAATCATAAATTCACACTTCTTGAAAAACCTTTTTCTTTGTCTTATTGGCTTAATTGGCTTTAATCACTAAACATTCGGCCAATTACTTTCTTAACCATTTAAACTAATATTCTGATAATTTACTTACATAAAGTAATTTAAGTGGGATTAAAATGTCAACGGTTTCTATATGTTTGTTTTCCCTTCACCGTTAACTAATCATTACCAAAGCAGTCACATGATTACTGTTGAGATAACTGCATGAGTAGATCAGATCAATCGATATTACTTGAAAGCAAGCACACAGACATAGGGAGACGATAATCGGCAATCGACTTCTTATAGACAAAAGTTACTTTTTTCTAAGATAGCTGGACATAAAAATCATTCGTGTAGATCAAAGATTTCTGAATGTGTTATTAACTTCGTAATGAAATGACGAAGTGATAAAGTATAAAATTTCCGCCATGTTGACACCTACATGATACATATGTGACTCATGTGGTTTACTATGGTACTACTTCACCTATTACAAAACCAGATAGAAAGTAAAAGAAGGCGAAATAAATTATGAAAAACATGGTAGTGAATGCGTCGCCCGGCATGTCAATGAATACAATGAACACGGCGACAAAATGAAAATGAAAGCGGGCGTGGCCACGACAGGGCTCGCCAGGGTAGCGAGACGAATTGCCAGAGAGGGACCCAGCGTTTCTTCCTCAAAAGCTCTCTCCATCTCTAGCCTGTCGTCTTTCTCATGCTCTCTCTTCCTCTATTTCTCACTTGTTATCTCCCCTCATAAGGACCTCGTTCTCCCTTTCTCTCTTCCTGTTCTCTTTCCGCCTCTTTTTTCTCGCAATGGCTATATTCAGATGTCGGTGTTACGGGGAAACACTTAACTCCCACGCCGGAAGAACAAATTATAGAGAGGAAAAAACTCCTTTAGATAGTCTCATTTCAAATAATTAATGATGATTTTCTGAACGGATCAGAATATTCGTAGAGCTCAGCGTCCCATTTTTATCCTTTTTCAATTTTTTCTTTCTGACAAAAATCCCAGTTAATAATGAAACCCGACACGAATTCGTTAGTGTTTCATATGGCGTTCGTTCAACAATAGTTCTTCTATGTTGTTTACGTATTGCTTCAATATGTACTTAACGGCGCTTTGTGTCCAGTTTCGGAAACCCCGTAGGTACAGTATCGTCAAAAATCTACGAAAAACAAGTTCTTTATTTAAATTGTTAGTCATTCTGCTTCGTAAGTTATAATGTAGCTCGCTTTTATGTAAAGGACTACCTTCATTAGAACAGAAACTTTTGATATGAGCCAGTAGTTCTTCTTTCAACAACGAGGTTCTTTAAAATGTTACAGGAACGTTTTAAAAGCTTCTGTGGCAGAATTTCCAAGAAAAAGGTTTAAAATTATGAGAATTAACAACCTACCCTTTTCATGAATATCGATTGATGGCCTTTTTGGTTGTTCACATGTGTCCTCACACCATCCGGATTTTCTGAGTTTTACGATAATTAACGGACTAAGTTGTTTTTTTAAGTGCACAGGGATTTAAATAAGATGAAGGTGTCGTTTGTTAAAGCGACTCTTTTGATTTGATTAATTCATATTCCATTTCTTTCCTTTTTTAAAACTTCTCTACTATACATTTTACTTCTCTATTGCTTCCAACGGTTTACCGCCTCATCGTGGCTAGGGAGTATTCCTGGGTATCAGGTTGCAATGTACAGCGGGGCCATTCATCCCCCTAACAGGGTCTCCCAAGCTGAGAAGGAGTCCGGCGTTTCCATCAGGAAGCCCAGCTAAGAATAAACAAATACCAGTATCCCCCACCATCCTGGTACCAAACTAGTCGCATGATTACAAATCTCCCTCTCATCCACGAAGGAGACGACTGCCTGTGGTGATGACGACCTGGGGCAGACTTTGGCCTGACTGACCCCGGGACTCCAAGGAACCACAATGGGCTAAACCAGCAAAACTCCGAAAGAATAGAGATTATTCTGAGCCCGCACAACCAGTGAGGACGGGCCATCCAAGAATCCAAGTTTGTTGTTCTAACTTCTTGCAGAAATGCGTAACAACTGAGGAATCATTTCCGAGATATCGTTCATAAAATTGGAAATCAAAAGTGAGTTGGTGTTTTGTTAATGAGAGAATAGTTGTACTTTCCTCAGTATTTTTGAACGAACAGTGCATCTGAGGCTATGAAATGGCTGAATGTGAAGAATAGTTTACGATTTTCTTTAACTCAATAACCTTACGATGGCTAGTTTATTTATGACTTAGATATCAGAAGAGAAAGGTTTATGGGTTTGTTTGATTGAATACTAATATGGGGTATGAATTTATTACAGCAATGGTTTTAATGTGCTCCAGTACGACAGACAAATTAATTTGCAGGAAAGGTTAGATTTAGTAAGAAAAACTCATCAGACGTCAAAGACCCAGCATCACAGAGAGAAACTTGTTGCGAAATGAACTAGTCTAAATTGCGAACTAACTAATTTAAGAACTTCTATTCAAAGTCCAATAGTCGATATCGTATAAGAGAGCAGATGTTCTTGTGTCGCAATGTTTTTGCCAATCTTTGAAAGTCTAATACAAAACAGATTAGCAATTAATGTAGTGGCTAGGGTTGGAACACACGTAGTCAATGGTTCGACTCTCGCCGCCGAGGTGTAACCAACCCGTCGTCCTTCCGGGGTCGGCAAATTGGTGCCATGCTTGTCTGAGAAGATAGCAGCACTGAATTGTCCTCCACATATGTTTCAAACAGGCACGCAATCACCTCTGCGATGTTGCGAATGGAGTCAAATTCATGGCTCATCCCTTAAGGCTTGGTCTACGCTGAACCATTTATGCTTTTGAACTTAGCAATCGGTTGATGACCACAGTGTTCTACATGTGAAATAATGGTATTCCGGATCAAATCAGTCACACACTGCAGTTGTCAAACGATTGCTAGATGAATGATCAGCGGATGGAACGAATGGAATTCAAATGTGGCACGAAAAAAAGAAAACTTGGAAATTCTAGCCGGTGATAGCTTTCTTACGGTGGGCAGCAGATTTGAAATCCAATTTCAGCTACAAGAATTTGATTCCTGGACCGTATTTCTTCTAACTTCTACGCCGATCAACAATTCAATTTGTTCTTGATGAGCAAACACAAGGTTGTTATTGCACTACATTTATTAATTCATAATAGCTGACGTTTCCGCGGTGAGTCTGGAAGAGTGAAGTTCACGCAGTAAAAAAGGAACGTCGTGTTTTCTCCTCAAAGAAGACATTGAATTGTAAGAAGCAATTCGAAGTACATTTCTTGACGTCACTCATGGTGGTTGTTATTCGCTAGAAACACCATGAAGACCAGCTATTGATGGAGAAAAAGCCGACAATTAGTATGAGCGTTCTTGAACCGGAGATAAACTTATGGAAGAGATATCTTGCTGATGATTTACTCGGAAGTGTGGAAATTATTTGTTTACAGAAGAAGACATGAATAGCAAAGATGAAGACGTGACTCGCTTGGCTGATTTGTATTGAATAAGTCTTTTTTCAAAGTGTGATTTCAAAATTAACAATTCTGCTACGTGAGAGTCACGGTGTCAAGAATAGAATCAACTGGGACGTTCTGGAAGTTTCTTGGTTTACGTGTCTAACATGAAATATTTGTGACAGTTGTCCAAACCGTCTTCGCTTTTGTAGGAGATGTCACTAGTTTTTCGATAGAATTATGTCATATTGCTGATATTCCCATTAAAATCTTTGATTTTGAGCACTTTTAAATATGGAAAACCAGCAGAACCAGCATGTTCTTCAGCATGTATTCAGCAAATTATATTGTATTATTAAAAATCCCAAATAGTCTATGTCAGATGGCTCCTAGAATCTGAACAGAATAGGAGGAAAAGGTAGAGTGGTTTGTGGTGGTTGTGATGACACAGTTCGGAGATAGTTTGTAGAATTCGATGAGTCTAGTTGAGTCTAAAGACCAAAGCTATCGTTCGAACATATTTCCGACAGCAAACAAGGAAAAAAACAGTCGCCGAGAGCTCGTCTTTATTAGAATGTTAGAAGTAACAGGGAAATAAACGCTCAAGAACTACCGTAGATGTTCAAATGAAGCACATGACGGATACACGAATGTCTTCATTCTCATATCGGCCTGCCATTGGAAAAAATACAATGCTGTTTGAGATGGATAGTTGTTGGAGAGGAAAACTATTTAGGACCCTTGGAATGATTCCCAAAATCGACTTCCTATTAACCTCGGCTTTAATCAGTAATTCGCTGTACTCTTGATTAACATTGTTATCACCTATTATTTATTCGCAACAGCTGACGCCTCGGCAGATTTGGCCCTCTTCAGAGCCTGGAAAGGTCAAGTTGACTGCAATCTAGTCGGCCATTCACCTTCATAACTTCAAAAGAAAAATCAAGAAACCTAGATTTCAATCGCACTGGAAACAGAATAACTTTTTCGCATACTCACCACTTTCTATAGTCGGTCTTCCACGGCGTATTTCACGTGGGAACCAACCTCACAGAGCTCATATGGATGGATAATGAGCCTCCCCTACATCAAAATACCAGTCTTAAATATTGTATGAGATCACGCATTGTAGCGAGGCATTGCTTCCTGCGGTTCATTTTCGGATCGTTGGAATTTGTCCAGAACACTTCGAAAGTATTGCGCGCAGCTTTTGACTCCAGTGTGAAGATGGTAACTTCTACCTTCAAATCTTCTCTTTTATAATCTTGGAAAATTTCCCAATAACATGGTGTGGATTAGTGTGGCACAATGGTTAAAGCGTCCCTGCAATACGCACTGCATTGATCCCTAGTTCGAGCCGTCGTTCCAGTAACGCGAAGTCTCCAATCCTGCTGGTGTCGAAAATTGACTTCATACTTCTCTACGAAGACGAAAAAACACCGACTCAATACGTTGGTAGGCTCCTTTAAGTTATTTCATAGTCCACATATGTAAACAGTATTCTCTACCTCCTAGATGTTTAGTCTTCACGAGTTGTGTGGACTCCAGTAGATTTGCCATTCGTTTCATCCCCTCGCGATCATCGTACATGGTGGTGGTTCTATTCTAGCATGGTGGCGCGCGCAGGTCTACCTGTAACTTAACTACAGCTTCGAGAACAGCTGATTAACTTTGTTTACGAACAAGTCCGCCCGACATGTAGGTGGCCGTCCTAGCAAACGTTTGCATTCTCGTATATTGCATATGTACATTTTAAGTCATCTCATACCTTAAATTGTTAGTTACTACACGACCACTTCATAACGATGTTCCAGCTCATTACTCATGCCACTCATCATCAGCCCGTTAAATCCTACTTACACGCGTGCCTCATCGCCCCTCTCCAGCACAACCAAAAGCAAAGCCCTACATGGCTCACGAGAAGAAGAAGTAGTATACTCGCTCCGAATAAACATTCTTCTAGTGAGCTAGCTCGTAAAAAATATACGTAAGACCATCTATAGGATGGTGCGAATGGAGTCGAATGCATGGCAAATCACCAGGGGATCAGTGCCGAACGTATTGTCCTTGGTGGCTTATCGTTGAATACTGTGGATAAAGGTTTCAAAGTTCACTTGCAAAGTGGGCTTCAACGATAACGTGTGAGCTTTGCGTGTCGTGAGATACCTAACAGACAAGATAGGACTACCCGTGGATACTATGCTGCCGAAAACAGTGGGAAAAAATGGAATCAAATGAAATTTGGCTCGACTCCCTGGATCGAGTCCAGTGTCAGCTTCACTGAACACTTTTGGCACGTGATATGTACGAATGGAGACTTAATTATGCATGTTCGTGTCAGGTGATGAATAATTTCAGTGAAAGTAACAGATGACAGAAAATGGTAGATTTTCCATAAAGCAAAGAAAGAACAAGAACCGTTAACGAAAGAAGTATTGTTTTGTTCAAACGTTAACCGGAACAGCATGAAAACTTTCAACCGTGATTTCTCCACATAGACTATTTTCTACTCACAATGTCACTCACAATCGAAAGCCTAGGAAGTAGGAGCAGATCAAGTGAAAAAATCGATACTTCAACTGAAAAGAACAAGAGCTTATTTGTGAATGGCGAGCGAAAACTCTTCCTGTACGTCAAAACAGCGGTGATCTCACAGGAGATGTTTTAAAAATAAATTCAACGTTGAGAAAACCTCGCTTCTTCGGAAAACTGTTGAATAATTCGAATTAAGTGAAGAGACTGATTTAGGTGTGTTCCTCGCTAGTCATATGACAATAATAACGATAGAAATATTAATGAAAATAGTAATCTTGATGATAAAAAAGCTCTCGGCGTTGATCAACCCTTGAGGGATGCGTCACGCATTCGACCCCATCAAGTACCGTTGGAGGTGATTGAATGCATATTTGGCCCTTACGTTGACTAGTGGTGGCCTATCAATGTGTCGAGCCAGTGCTGTTATCCTTCCAGACAAATTTGGTTACAATTTGCCGACCCCGGAGGGATGGAGGGCTTGGTTACCCTGACGCGCGGGAATCGATCCCATGTGTATTGCAGGGTGCCTCTAACCACTGCTCTATACGCGCTTTTTATGACAACAATAATAATAACTTGTTGCTTTAAGTAATTCACTAACAATTGGCAATATTAGCTTTAATAATGGTAGTAACAGTACTAGTAAGTTACAATGTTGTAAGTTATTATATAATAAGTTATAAGGCATTAAAGTTAATAACAACAATAATAATAGTAATAATGATAACAAGTAATAAGAACAAAGCGCGCGTGTAATGCAGTCGTCGGGGACGCGCCGCATACACATGGGATCGATTCTGGTTTCACAAGCTCACCAAACCTTCCACAGTGGCTCGACACATCGGTAGGCCACCGCGAAGCATTGTGAAGACCAGATATGCATTCAGTCACCTCCAACGATGCTTAATGAAGTCGAATGCCTGACACATCCCTCAAGGATTGATCAACGCCGAAAGCTTTACTCTTTTCATTCTTTATAATAAGAGCAACAATAGTAGGATACAGTGCTGTAACGTTTGTTTACTGTCTATTCTTTTTTCGTGGTAGCGTATGATGTGAAATGCAGCAATGAGCTAATAATAACTTAGCTATGACTCCAAGAGCTAAATAAACGGCTGTGAACAAAAAAGAAAACAAACAAATGAAATAAGAATGTTTAATCTCAAAACCAATTAGATAAATATAACTGCTAAAAGTGAATGAAAAAGTGAAGTGGATAGATGAAACAAACGCAAAATGGTTAACAAATACATTGTTGGTTACTGTAAGTAGGGGCTCTTTGCCCGACCCCTCTCCACCCTTTGTTTCTTGTAGGTTCATATCAGCAGCTTCAATATATTTTATATTTATAATATATATAATATATTATATTTAGCTCGCTCTTTTAAACAACATTATACACAACACTGCGATAGAAAAATAGAATAGAAAAAAGGAAAATGAAGTCCTTTTAAGCACCAAGGCTCCATGGATTGTGAAGGTTGCCAGTAGGAACGTTGTCCAAATTAATTTGTCTCATAGTGGCTGATTGGAGCGGGTTTTCACCACAATGTTGATGTCACATGGCATCTACATCAGGTGAGCATATTTCGCAAAGTCGCCTAGACATTTCTCACTATCTTAAGTCTTTTATTTACTGCCTTTTTTTCTTCTTAATGGCAGGTTATGTTGCGAAATATAACTCGTATGAGATGCTGAGATATTTGCAAAACTCCGGACCACAGGTGTATGCAGTGGAGAACGAACACGCGCTGCTCCCCGGTAAGGACAACAGCGCGTGTTCGTTCCCCACTGCATACATCTGTGGTCCGGAGTTTTGCAAATATCTCAGCATCTCATACGAGTTATATTTCCCACTATATTCCGATCTTTCTTTCAATAATAAAAGGCTCACTTGTTAGCGTCGAAGGCTATGAGTTTTAGTGACTTCCCTGGGAGATGAAGCGTTCGATCGTTCGAACTAATTTCACAGTAATTTTCACTTCATTGGTATTCTGTGGAGCCGGACGTCCAGGAATAACAAACAAGTGGAAATAATTGACGGAATGTGGAAATCATTGATGGGATTCTTGATATTTCTCTTCTCGTTCTTCTTTCCTAAAATTGTTATGGTTTTTCTACTATTCTCACCAACCACGAATCATATCTTCAACACAAGTGTTTACCACAGCACAACTAAAGTGTGAAAGTGTTGCTATCCTCCCAGACAAGTATGGTACCAATTTGTGGATCCAGGAGTGATGGAAGGCTTGGCAGGTCGTGGGCGCAGAGATTGATTCCACGTTTGTGTTATAGGGCGCCTCCGACCCCTGCGCTACACGTGTCCCATTAAAAACTATACAAGAAACAAAAACATAGCCTTATTAAACATAAATGTCTTTTAGATATTTTTGATCGTCACTGTTAGAGGATATAATATCAACTATGTCGTCTGCACGACTTTCCAGATATTTTTGCCTCAGTAATGATATTTTTCTGCAAATGACTGTTTGCTCGTGTGCAACTTGACGGATGTGAATGAGCAGACCTTATCAATCAAATCATAGAGGTTCAAAATATTTATGATAAACGCAAATATGATGCCGTAGATTTGGTTCTTACTTTAAAGTTCATCGATGACCTTTTTCTTGTATCAATTGGCTGTGCCAAGTTTAATACAAGTGATGGAAGCGTGGTTAACGAAAAAGATAAGAAAACAACATGAAGATTAGCAAAGAGAAGAGGTCACAGTAAACCTCTACCTATCTGGTATAAGTAACAAAACAGTTGGTTATATTTTTTATAAGAAATACGAATATGAATGCGTCGTTTTCTTGTTCAGCAATCGCGAGGTTTTTAAACAGCATACATTTAATCACAACGTTGCTGAAATATTTGCAAAACTCTGAACCGCAGGTGTCCATGGTGGGGAACGAACGCGCTATTGTCCTTTCCGGGGAGTAACGCGTTCACCACCACACCATGCGAGTCCTTCGTTTCGCCTATCTCTCAGCTATTTCTACCGATCTTTTTGCCACAGCAATCACCCGTCAGCGGAGTTGATCTGGGGAGCGCAAATCGGCAGAGAACCCAGTTAAGCTATGGCTGCAGTTGAAATCACAATGTTTAACGTTTTGTTTTCTGCCTTCTATAATAGCTGAGAGACAGGCGAAACGAAGGACCCGCATGGTGTGGTAGTGAACGCGTTACTCCCCGGAAAGGACAATAGCGCGTTCGTTCCCCACCATAGACACCTGCGGTCCAGAGTTTTGCAAATATCTCAGCAACGTTGTGGTTGTATTTCGCTTAGTAACCTGCCATGGAAATTATAGAAGGCAGAAAACAAAACGTTAAACAGTATACATTTACTTTCATAGAGAAACACAATACAATAGAACACTAGCTGACGTTTCGGCAGTATCGCTTTCTTCAGAGCCGCTTTTTCGTGACTTCCAATGAGAAAGTTTAGAACAGCTGATTATAGTCGCATATGGTTGACTACGATGTATGCTGTTTAAAAACCTCGCGAATGCTGAACAAGAAAACGACGCATTCGTATTCCAATACCGAAGTTAATAGAAAGTCGATCCTGGGAAATACGAACAGTTTCTTTACAAAAAGCCTAGAAGAAGGATATGATGCTCAACGAGTCCCTACAGAGAGCAGAACCCACTGGGTTACTCTTGCACGCGACAAGAAAAATGGATGACTTACTGCGCCCACTCCAGTCACTCGTCAATCAACCAGACTACATGTGATACTGGTGATAATAAATATATAACTGTGAACCATCGAGAAAGATCGTCGTCTCTGACGAAGATGAAGACGTCGAAACGTTAGCCAAATAAACATCTCTATCAACCTAGTGTTAGCTCAAAAATACAACCACAAATTAAATATATTACCGATCAGAGGAAAAATGGAAAAAAGGCGATGAAAAGAGATGAGGAATAAGATGAATGTAAGAGATTTCAATAATATTGATATATTAAGGGAAGGATGTTCACTCTTGATGATCATCTCTGTAGCAGTCACTTTTTTTAAACAGATTTTCAAACAACAATGAGAAATGATATCAATAAAACATCATAGATCATCACAGAGCGTGACTCAGCAATGTGATGTGGCTGAACGAGCAGGGCATCCCGCGTCGATCGCCAGATTATCCAGAAATATGCAAAATAAGGTAATATACGATTTCATGAATACACTTGACCTTCGCTGTGCACTTTTAGTGAGCGCAGTTTACATATAATGTGCATGTACAACCAGTAAAAAAGTGAGTTTTTACTTTGTGCTTTATTGTTTTGCATAAGGTGAGTTTTTAATATATGTTTTATTGTTTTCCATTTCTTTCTTTTTTCTGATAAATGGGCATATTTTGACCAATTGGGACCACCTTAGCACCCGGCCATCTCTGCACTCCAGAAAAATATCGGGCCCAAGAGCTCATGTGATTGTTTTTTGTGAACACGAATCAACCACTTCACTTAAATATGAAAGCATTTGAAAGTAATTTGAAATTAGAAGCAAATTCTTGGCTTAAATATTTTACATATAGGTCCATACTTTTAGTACTTCTACATCTATACAAAAATTAGGGACGTGTGTGGCGCAGTGGTCGGAGGCGCCCTGCAACACACACGTGGAATCGATCTCCGTGCCCAAGGCCCACCAAGCCTTCCATCCCTCTGGGATCAGAAAATTGGTACCAGACTGGTCTGGGAGGATAGCAGCACGGGCTCGATACATTGATAGGACACTGCGAGTCATTGTAAAGGTCAGATATGCTTTCAATCACCTCCAACGATGCTTAATGAAGTGGAATGCATGGTGCATCCCGCATGCATTAATCAACGCCGAGAGCATTATCCTTTATTTATTATTTATACAAAAATTAGTAGATCAGTTATAACAGTCCTTTCATTTAATCCCAATATTTCATTTTAAGAAATAACAATGTGTCGAAGTAGGTAACAAATGTACAAATAAAATTCTAACCACTGAGGCCTGTAAAATATATGAAAACCATAATATTTGCTAAAAGAAAAACTGTGGAGTACAGGGCTACCCTCATCTATGGAGTGTGTTTACATTTAAGGACAAGATCATATTCCAATAGAGAAAAACACTTGAAAATGAAAACAATGGGTAGCAATTACATGTAAGAACTGCTTTCTCTTCATTGTTAGCGCATGAAGGGGTACCAGAAAAGTTCCAGTACCCACCATTCTTGGTTACTGAGCTTTTTCCATTAAGATCATGGGAGTTTGCCCTCTTCATGCAAAGAGAAAGTATTAAAGGAAAAAAAGTGGTGAAGGAAATAAGAAGGGATACGGTATCTTGGTAAAGTTATGGTTGTGTGCCAGTCTATTTGTTTACAACGTGCCGATTTGCTCATGAAAATGTTTGCTATTCTGGTCAGAGATCAATCTGCCGTTCGGCCACCATCTATTATGCTAGAGAGCTGGAAGAAATCGATATGCATCAATTCCATTACCTGAATAACAAGGAATGCTCCCTTGATCACTTCACTTAAGTTGTGCCTAATGGTAAAATATTGTAACAAAGACGATCGACATAACTTGAAGACGGAATACTGGTTTGTCTTAAAAGGGCGTAAAGTGCAATTTTACTGAGTCAGATTTGACCGACCATCTCGTTTCATTCCATTTTTCTGTCATAACCCTGTCACCTGTCACCAACAATCCCTCTGTTGATCGTCTTATGAGTTGAGCGCGATCGCTACTCTAAGAATTCTCTTCATTGCTCATTCGCCATGTTATATTTAGAAATGATGTCCATCAATGGTTTCTGCTCACGAGACAAACATTAAAAGCGTAATGTTTCTCTGTTTTTTCTCATCGGGATGTTTACAAAAAGTTCGAACATCAGGTCGATGGTCGTCCTGATGACAAAAGAAGCACTTCTTGTGGATCTAAGAGTCATTTCAGCCGCTGTTGTCGTCCGATGGTTATCGTTCCGACGGACGTATCACATGCTCTCTGCTCGTCGCTAAGTTTGCAAGCATCATAGAGTATGGTATGCGTCAATGATCTTTGAACGTCAACAACAGCCCGTAACTTGAGATTCGTTGAGATTCCCTCTTGTATTTTCATGATACGGAATAGAAGGAGCCTTCATGTTCCCGATAGCAAAACATTTTCATCGTTTTTACATTGCGTTTAGATTTTTGAGACAATCTTTAACCCTTTAACGACCATGCACATTGACTTCAGTATGTAAGCTGCTGTACGATTCGAACTACACATCTTGATTTCAATGCACACCTCAATTACGCACCAACGACACGCGGTCCGACGAGCCGAACACGCAAATATCGCCACTGCCGCGAAAGAGTTAAGGTAGGAGGAATAAAAACTATGGGAAGGCGTGCCCCTTACCACTTCACTAATTACATCATGCTGTCTTATTCCCTGCAAACCTCCCGATACTTTCTACTGAGCTTTTTTTTAAAGCTAAATAGTTTTTCAGAGCGACTTCTAGGCTCAGCAGTAGGTCAGTCTTTCCAAAAATACTTTCGAAATCGGGAAGTATTCGGACAGCTTAGTTAATGTTTGGGGGTGTCAGAACGATAGTGTAGCTCTGTCGAATTTCAACTTCCACTACCACATTATTCCCATTCCAGTTCTAGTCTGACAGCTCCAAAGTTAATGGTGGTCTTAGCCTGTTCAACTATTCGTTGATAATATGCCGAATATCAGAAGGATTCCGGATAATGGGATGGAAAACTGTAGTTCTCACACAATATTGGTTTTATGTAATGTGGTAATAATGATACTACTATATTTACACTATAACAGCACAAAACGATCTAGTGCAAAGAGTTACTCGTAGGGTCTCTCAGTAGTCGTCATAAATAAGTCTTAAAAGTGGGCCTCGACTTTACCAAGACGTTTGAGAGTATTTCGTAATGTTTGGTGAATGGATTAAAGACGAAACGAAAAACATTTACGCCAAAGAGAAAAGAAAACTGAAGGTTTCTTAAGTGTCAAGAAGGAAATGAAACACAAACAGTAAAAAATGGAGAATATGAGGAAGCCCCAATGTGATATCCGACTAACACGGTTGTAGTCCGGTAAACACGATAGCCTAATGTTATTGCTTCCTGCCGTTACTGTATTTCTATGAAACGTGAAAAAGAGAACTAAAAATAACCATCGTCGCATTGTCAGGAATTTGCTACCAAGGTGATTGTTCATATCGATGATGTGTTTGCAGGGAATAAGTGGAAAAGCGAATTATATGCATATTTTGTTGCGTTAGACACCTGTTGCGCAATGGTTAGTGGCCCCTGAAGTACTGCGTGGTCAAGCGTTGGTTCGATTCTATGTCGTGGATTCACCAGGATTTCCAACCTGATATAGTTGGAAGATCGACTCCAGAAGTCTCCTGAGAGGACGTCAATGCTCACTCGATACACCAATAAACCACCGCGAGCCATATTACAGACCAGATTTATATTCAATCACCTCAAACGATGCGTGATGAAGTTGAATGCATCATGCATTCCTCAGCGATAGATCAACGCCGAGCGCTTTGTGGCTTTATCCTTTGCTTACATTTCTATGCCATTTAAATGTATATGTACCTTTATAAATGTGCATTTATATAAATGAAAAAACAAAGCTCATGCCACCATTAATAATGCGGCAATGGTTAGTACATGTGTAACTTCACCACCATCCTCTACCTGAGTATGCAAGGAAAAAAGAAGATCGAAAAGGAAGATGAAGAGAAAAAAAAGAACGATTAAGGTACAGAAGATGTTTCACATTTGTTGAACACTGTTTATTTCGGCCATATTACAAAAAAAAAACAGCTGATGAGAGGCTGCTAAGTCCTTTGTTGAAAAATGGTAGGTGATTAAGCAGTGGCGGGGAGCAGGCGATTCCAATAACATCGTATATCATGGAGGTTAATGGATTAGAAATTGAATCGTCGCGACGTCTCCTCTAAGGTAACAACCCAACCGTGACAACCGTGCCGGAAACAGATATCTTCGTTGTATTCCCTATGAGCTAACGGATAATGTACTGACAGAAATCACCGTCATGTCTCCTCTGAGCCAATGGAAACCGTGGTGACAATTGAAATCACCCGCATGTCCCTTCTACACCAGTGGATAACTGTGCTGACAAAAAAACTCTTCGCTGTGTCCCCTGTGAGCCAACGCCAACTGGTGACTGCACCGCCAGGCAGTATCCGTTTTACGTCGTTACACTTCTGTTGCCGTACTCGTGTGAATTTATGAGGCATAGAATATATGTTCTAGGTAAATAGCCTAAACAAGAAGGTTATTTGTTCATAGAAATAAACTAACCTATGATTTAAACAGCTGAGGAGAAAAAAATATTCCTGGATTACAAAGTCATAATCTTGTTATTCTAGTTCACGTGGATAGAATAAATACATTCTTAATGGCGTGTGTAGCGCAGTGGTTGGAGACTTGTATGGGAGGACAGCAGCACTGGCTCGATACATAGGTAGGCTACCGCGAGTCATTGTAAAAGCCAGATATGCTTTCAATCACCTAGAACGATGCTTGATGAAGCCGAATGCATGACGCATCCCTCAGGGATAGAGCAACCTAGAGGACTTCATCTTTTTTATCGTTGTTGGGAGGAAATCGATTTTTCACTGAAAAAAAGTGAAATAAAAAACTTAAAGAAAAAAGTAGAAAAAATGACAGAAGCACTTTGTTTTAATATGGAAAAAAGCGTCAAAAAATCAGCAGTACGATATAAAATGCAAGTGCTTGGAAACGACGTGGTAGGAAATATTCCGGATAGTGACAAGAAAAGAGTAGAAATTTTGGAACGGATATCTTTATAACACGAAGTGTGTTAGCTAATACAAGGCATTAGGCCAAGGTGTTGAAAGGTAGATAGCCTGCATACGGATCAGAAACCTTGCAAATTTCCAACAGTAGTAAGTTTTCGCAATAGATTCACTCCATTACAACATTCTCAACTGTTCGGTCGACTGAGGGAAGCAATCGTTGCACGCTGCTAGAATTCTAGTCGAAGATCTACCAACCTCCTTTCGATTCATAAGGAATGGCAAGTGCTTTTGATGACGGAACGTCCCAACATCTCGGCATCGGGACCCCACAGAAAATTCAGGGTCAGCCAGCACACCAAACGAATACAGATGCTCAAATTGTAGTCGCATTACCATGCGAACACAACCACATTCATGGATGACGGTTACAAGAAGAACAGCGATACAAATGAAATTACTCTTCGTGGAATTACTGAGGCCCTAGCAGAATACGTGAGGATGAAGTATTTTAATAAGTTTTCCACATCACATTACTATGACAGCAAGTAGTTAGTAACTATTTGTTCAAACATAGAACTAAATGGAACCTCTATGAGCAGTGGTTAGAGGTACCATACAGCACGTAGGTGACTTTCGATTCGCTCCCGCGCCTCGGGCAAACCTAGTCCTCGTACTATTCTGGATCAGCATATTAATGCTAGACCCATTTGAAAGTAAAAAACGTTGACCGGATATATCGATAAACTTCCTTAACTCGTTGCGTAGTTCAGGTATGCATTCAACTATCTACACGAAACTTTACGAGATCGAATACGTGGCCTACACCTAATATAATGATCAACCCTAAAGTTTTTATTCTTAATATTATAAAGGTAATAGGCAATGGAAAACAAGCCTTTCTTTGCCAGTAGGAAGTCGAAACGCTAAATTTAATACAAAAATGTTAAATATAACTTCAATGATGCTGAAATATTTGCAAAACTCCGGACCGCAGGTGTATGCGGTGGGAAACGAACATGCTATTGTTCTTTCCGGGGAGCAACGCGTTCACCACCACACCACGCGGGTCCTTCGTTTCGACTGTCTTTCAGCTAGTTCTATCGATCTTTTGCCATCAGCAATCACCCGTCAGCGGGATTGATCTGGGGTGTCCAAATCGGCAACGAACCCAGTTAAGCTGAGGCCGCAGTTATAATCACAATTTTAACATATTATTTACTGCCTACTCTTTTTAACGGCAGGACATACCATATATATTATATAATATATATGTATATTATATAATATACATATTATATTATTACATATTA
Source organism: Angiostrongylus costaricensis (assembly GCA_900624975.1). Taxonomy (NCBI): domain Eukaryota; kingdom Metazoa; phylum Nematoda; class Chromadorea; order Rhabditida; family Metastrongylidae; genus Angiostrongylus; species Angiostrongylus costaricensis. Next base: position 228,104 of record UYYA01003937.1, read on the forward strand.
CAATATATGTATTTATATATTATTATATTATTATTTATATTTATTTATTATTAATACTGTTTTATAAATATTTATATATTATATATTATATTATATTATTATATAATATAATATATATTTATTAATATTAAATTACAAAAATGTTAGTTGCTTTTTTCTGGAGAGAATTGACTGTAGTCATAATGAATATGAATATAATATCAGTCATTAATCACTTCGGATCCAAGACATATAGCCGAATACTAGCAAGCTTCAGCGAAAATAAAAGGTGCAGAAATAAGAAAAAGACCAATGTAGTGAAGATGAGCCAACGAAACAAGTGCGTTGCCGTCGGAAATGAGGTCATATTTCACTCAGGACGTGTCAGCTGCATGAGTGGCCAAAACTATGAATCTTTGGCCGGCAAGAGTCAGCTGTTCTGTCGTAGTCCTGAATGTTGTGAGTCGATTAAAAATCACTGGTCGAATGATACTATCACTCTTATTTATCGTAACCTATGAAACGCGAAGAAATCAGTGAATAATAACAATTGTAATAGCAGAGATTATAACAACAGCAGTCCACTCAATGGGTTATCGTATCACGCTCAACATAGGAACCTCTATGAGCAGTGGTATAGAGAGTACAGAAAGAGACCATGGAGAGGTGGAGACGTCTCGTGAAACTGATAGTAAAATAAAGCTGAGAGGAAGCACGATGTCGCCGTCGGAAAGCCCCAACTGTGAGTTCCTTGCTGTATATCTAGTGACTCCCAACGGTTCACCGCCTCATCCGCCTGTGGTGGTGAAGGCCACGATGTGGCTAGGAGGTTGTGTCGGGGTGTGATGTGCAGCGGAGAGATTCTTCTCCCTTGCAGGGTCTCCCAAGCTGAGAAATAGTCCAACGTTTCCATCAGGAAGCCTAGCTAAGAGTAAACCAATACCAGGATCCACTCCTGGTATTAAAGTCGAGTAGTGGCAAATCTCGCTCTGGTCCACAAGGGCTGCGACTGCCTGTGGTGGTGAAGACCTGGGGCAGACTTTGGCCAAGATGACCTCAGGATTCCAGAGAACCACAATGGCTAGCTAGTAAATCTCCGAAAAGTGGAGATTATGCTGGGACTTGTACAACCTGTGAAGGCGTGCCATTCAAGTATCAAGTATATCTCTAGTTAGCAAAATCCGTTACGCAGCTGTGGAGTATGGTAGAAAAGAATGGAGACTTTACTTGTGATCGATCTTTGTACTTGATGAGATCGAGTTGTGTACTTGATGAGAAGGATTACAGATGAATAGTAGTAAAATTTAAATTTACAATGACGGTGGATATGGTAGTGGTTAGTGACACAGTCTATCAGGAAGCAGAGTGCTGCTTCCATCCCCTAATCAACGCTGTCCTCCTTTCCACGTGAGAAAGCCTTGGTTCGGCTACCTCTAAGATTGCAAGGAGAATCGGCTCGATCAATATCGTATGACACTAGAAGCAGAAACCGAAAAAACACGTGAAATGTTCGAAGACTTTTGTACATAACGAATTCGAGCAAAGGATCCAATGCAAGAAGTGCTGAGAGCCGCACAGCAAATGTGATGACGGGTCATGCAAAATAAGACGAAGAAAATTAAAACGTTTCAAAAAATGCAAAAAAATAAAATCGGATTAATTTCGCATAGGAGAATCAATCGCGTGTAGCAGAGTGGTTAGAGGCGTCCTGCAACACACACGGGTTCGATCCAACGCCCTGGGGCTCACCAAGCGTTCCATCCCTCCGAGGTTGCCAACTTGGAGGCAGACTTGTCGCAGAGGATAGCAACACTGGTTCGATACATCGGTAGGCCACCGCGAGTCATTGTAAAGACTAGATATGAATTCAATTGCCTCCAAAAATGCTTAATAAAGTCGAATGCATGAGGCATTCCTCGGGGATTGATCAAGGCCGAGAGCTTTATCCTTCATAGAAATTCAAAACGTCTTTAGTCAAAATAAAGTGCACAATGTTTAGCAGCGAATATGCGATTGTGAAATGAATACTTTATTGTATAGCACATACTTAGAGGTAGAAAGCCGACTTAAAATCAGGAACATGAAAAGTTGACCGAGCCGCGACCTCGCCACTGTTCTAAATGGCTATAGCAGGCTGGACAGCAGTCGTCTGTCTTCCGTTGTGGATGTCAAGTGGCATAACACAACGCTATCCTACAATGTAATAGTCAGTCGTATCTCTTACGATGACGATGATCCCAGACGAAAAATATTATGCTCTTGGTGTCATGGAAGTAAACAAGAACTTGAAACTCAACAATGACAGTGATGGAAAACTTCACTTCATTGGCAGCTATTCGAATCAGTCGATGATGTATGAAAGAACAAATTACACATGCAGTAATAACCTAATAAATCTATGACTTCAAATAAAGCAGGTCTTCAACATGTCCTACAGCCTCAAATAGAGTTAAAATGTCATAGGAGCAGGATAGGTTTCAAAATAACAGAACGGATGCGGTGAAGAACTCATCTGTGTCAGGAAGAAATGACGTCGAGCCGCCGTCCGCCGCAATTCGTAATTTGTCAGCTGTTGAAAAATGAAGGCATTCTTGGGATACATAAAGACAATAAGGAAGAAAAAGCAATAAAACATTAAACCATAGCATAAAAAGTAATAATAACTGTTTAGTCCTATTGTAAGGTGTGGCGCAGTGGTTGGAGGCTCCACTGCGACACACACGTGGAGTCGATCCCCGCGCCCATGGCTCACCAAGCCTTCCATCCCTCCGGGGTGGGCAAATTGATAATAGACTTGTCTTAGAGGATAGCGGCACCGTCCCGATACACCGGTAGGCGACCGCGAGTCATTGTCAGTAAGTGAAGGACAGATATGCATTCAACCACCTCCAACGACACTTAATGAAGCCGAATGCATGGCACATCCCTTAGGAATAGATGAACGCCAATCTGAAGTTTGGAAGTAAAAAGATTAGGTATGTCTGTATGACTGAACAAAATGTTTTCTTTTCTTTCCTTTTGGAATTCTTAAGTTGGTCCAGAACACTAGCAAAAACAACAGCAAAAAGAAACGTGAAGAAAACAATTTGAAAGATAGGGAAGTAAAAGGTCCAAAAAGAACAAACATTTCAGAAATAAGCCATAGTAAAATTATCTCAATTATTATTATTAGTGATGACGATTTAAATCAAAGAGTTCAAATGTACTTTCAGAAAAGAGTGTTTTTTTCCGTCGAAGTTTTTTTTGCTCTTTAGTGCCTACCAGTGCCATCCAACTAGTGTTTTCAACTGTTGAGGCGAATTTAATTTTCCCTCCACAACTACCATGTCTGTTTCGGCCCTTCGGAAAGATATTTTATTCAAATTAACATGAGAAAAGAAGCCTGAAAATCCCATAAAGTTATGGGTTTGTAAAGCATGTCTCAAACAGCTCAGTCAGCATTGAAAAAGCCATGAAGACAAGGGGAAGAACCCACTTGACCATCACCACCACGTGAGTCCTTGTATTCAACGAAATGGGATACAACCGGGAAAAACCGACCAAAATTTCTTTTTAATTTTATTTTTTTTTAATTTTTTTAAAAAAAATTTTTAAAAAATAAAAATTTTGGAATGCGAAAAAGCTTTTTGACTCCAAATTAAAGGAAAAAAGCCTGTGCAAAACCTCATATGGACTATTTTGTGTTATTATTTTAATATTATTTGTTACAAATTTATTATTTGTGTTATTGTTGTTATTTTTTTAAAATACTTTTTTCTCAGACGTTTGCTCTCACGTTTTCATTGAGATAGAACGTCATGGGAAATCCTACATGATCGCCCTATAGATACTGACAAAAACGATAAAAAGATTAGAAGATTGGGCCTTCGGTATTTACCAATCCGTGAGGCAATGACAATGCGTTTAACTTCACCATGCATGACAGAGACGATTGGATGCATATCTGGTGTACGGATTCGGCTGCGATAGCCTACCGATGTATCAAGTCAGTGCTTTCATTTTTCCAGAAAAATGTGGTGCCAATATTTTGAACGCAGAGGGATGGAGAGGTTTGGTTGCTGAGAGAGAGTAATCGAACCATATTGAACCAACAACCATGCGGATATTGTCACCTTCTCAATCCACTGTGCTCTGCGCGCTTCACTATAACCGTCATTTGCCAATTTAATTCGAAGGCTATTGCTATTTAAGTAGAAGAAATCTCATTAAAAAACATCAATAACTAAAGCTTTTCGTACACCCATGAGATATCCATTTCATTTTCTCACGCCAAGTCTTGTTACTTCACTTCGGTCATGTTCTACCAACAACGCCTAGGTTAGACCAACTGCTATAATTTTCAGTGAGCTTGACAGAGGCAAATTAAGTCAAGAATTGGAAGAAATTTTTCGGTTATGCTCACAGCGCACTTTTCTATGGAAATTCACTTTTAGAGAAAAGCTGTAATTGGAGGTAGTCCAGAAAAATCTCACGAGGCCTGGAAAGAACGATCGCATTCTTTCCGATAAGCTTCGGAACTTGATACCTCCATGACAACACCAATCCCATTCGCGATGAGATTCCATTTAGCAGTGGGATAAAAACAACTATCCGTTGTTCGAAAAAAGACAATTCGCATATAAAAAGACATCCTTGATAAAGCCCTTTCGCTAAATGACTTACTGCAGAAGAACGAAAAACGTATGCTAGATTTAGCCTTGGAAGAGGATGATATGCAGTAGTACAAAACAAAAATTAAGCTATGTGGAAAGATGTCGTATAACAAACGCACTAAGGCCACTGTTTCAAACCCATTAAATGCCAACGAGGCTCCTTTACCGCTTTAGGGTCGACAAATTCATTCCACATTTGTCTCAGAAAAGTTCCACATATGCAGACCACCGCCTGTGTTAAAGATCTGGGAATGCACTAACAGAACTCTGTCCTTGTAGTTCATGAAGGATAAGTTCAACCAGTATTCAGCGACATTCATGAGGAAGATAACACCTTTTTAATTAGCAGCCGAACCCAAATATGAATCTGAAGACCTACGTGGATGACGAGTATAAACTAACGAAACGAATGAAGAAGCCCTAGGACCCGCAAAGCATTTGATGACAGGCGATATAAATTGTTTGGGATAGAGGGAGGGAAAGAGAGGTAGACAGAGAGAGGCACCAATTACTATCTGGTCAGAACTAATCAGTGTTACTTGAGAACGTCATTTGAAGGTTAGCTAGGATGAGATAGGATGCAAATAAGAGTCGAGCGACTCTGAAATCTTCTTTTTGCTGATGATAACTTTTTCATAACGACAAATTAAGAGAAAAGAATGTTAGCCAATCTCATATATAGACGACTCTGGTGGAAAGATCGATCTACGGCTGCACCTGAGTAGAACGACGTTCACCAGAAGAAAATTCGTTCGCGTTCCTCTATCCATGCATAACCAAGTGAGCATCTTTTAATGTTCCCAAAGTGTGTTAAGAAGACAAACAGCACTTGACCGTGGTTCTTTCTGCCTTAAGAAAAGAGTTAAAAACCGGAACGCAACAGAAGCAGAATAACTGTAGTCAGCGTTTTGTTATTGAGACGGCAATTCTAGCAGCATCCAGTCTCACAAAGGTGGGAATGAAAATTCAAAGCTCCATTCTACATCAACGACAACTGTTACGTACGTGAAAATGCTGAGAATCAGTTGTACGCGATCAGTGATGCATCAGAATTCCTGTCTCACGTGGGTAAAATGGGATATTCTGAAAAAAATTACACTAACAGTATAACTGCGTGGGACTTTAAATTATAAAAGAAAGCCACACGATGATCAAGCCTTCAACTAAAACGATTCCAAATGAATAACGTGATACTTGTAATGTATTTTGCACCAGATACAAAGACCACTACATAATTTATGCACGTGATGGGGAAAAATACAGAGTGCTTACTGATGCCAAAAAGTAACTCAACAATCAACAAAAGCAGCTAGGGAAAGCGATGTTTTAAATTAGTTGGTTGCTTAAGCCGTAAATACAAAAGAATGCTGTATTTTAGGTTCCCACCAAAAGTAAAAAGGGCGGATAGCACAATGATAATGATTCTGACCATCACCAGCACGGTGGTCGTTCAATTCCACCCCAGGCTCACCAAGGCTCTCGTTCCTGCCGCGATGGGGAACTGGTACCGAACTTGCCCAAGGGAAAAATGACTCTCCGCAAACCAGTTAAGAACGTTCCAACCCGGTTATTTCAGGACTCCAGGAAGAATCGACACGAACATCATTCTACGACATTCCAGATTAAATGGAAATCCTCAAGCAGTAGCTGAAGCCATATGTAAAAGTTGGAAGATCTTCGTGGATGATGGACGCGAAAAGACGAATCGAATGTGAGAAATCCTGAAATGGGAGTAGACGTGAAGACGGGTCGTATAAAAAAAGTGGAAGTAAAACAGTGCCGCTAGCGAAAAGAATTTTCATTTAAAAAAAGAAGTTCGGTTAGTAAACATAAAGTGTGCTTTTGATTATTGTGATTTATAGTTCCCAGAATCGACTTTCTCGTAACCTCGGCATTGGAATATGAATGCGTCGTTTTCTTGTTCAGCAATCGCGAGGTTTTTAAACGGCATACATTTACTTCCATAGAAAAACACAATGCAATACAACAGTGGCTGACGTTTCGGCAGTATCGCCTTCTTCAGAGCCTGGAAGGGTGTACTTACATACAATCTACTAGGCCAAACGCTTCAATAACACTTACAAAAAGAGGAGAAACTCTATGGCAATTACATGATCAACAGCTTCTCGAAAAACTCACCGCTTTTTTCGTGACTTCCAATTAGGAAGTTTAGAACAGCTGATTATAGTCGCATGTGGTTGATGACTGCACCATCCCACATCAAAAATTGATGCGAACATACGGGGTCACGTCGCGTATGACCTCCGGGCATTCATCCCTGCTATTCATTGTAGGGTTTTTGGCATTTATCCAAAAAGCCTCAAGAAGTT
>UYYA01003938.1:0-234236 GCA_900624975.1 Angiostrongylus costaricensis
AATCTTTACTCCCCGGAAAGGATAATAGCGCGTTCGTTCCCCACCATAGACACCTGCGGTCCAGAGTTTTGCAAATATCTCAGCAACGTTGTGGTTATCCTAGCATAATTGTGGTTGTATTTCACATAATCTCCTACCACGAAAAATCGTAGCAGGCAGTAAATAAAAAGGTAATATTGAGAAGAAAAAGTTAACACTCTACCTCAATCGGAACTAACTGAAAGCATGGTCACGTAGCGCTACGAGAGACTTGGAAGTAGGTGCATTATTAATGGAACGGCGAAATTTTTAATTTTTAACTCTCCCAGTGGAGTTGAAACCAGAACATTATGCACCAAAACGCGACCCAGTATTACAAATTACATAAACCTGTCAAGTCCTTAAATAATGTAACGTCATTATTACAAGCGGAGAAAAACCGTAAGAAAACATTCACCGAAATAATTCTTGAATTATCTAAAACGCAAAGAAAAGCTCGACTCACTGGTATTTGGATTTGGGCATATTCCATCGTGAGAGAGAGGTTTTGTCGGGTCGATCTTAGATTCCGGGGTAACAATTATTAGACCGGCAACACATTTTGACTGCACAATTTCTTGGACAGTAGAACTAAAAAAAAATCACTTCTTATCGCAGAAGAATGGCGTAAAACGAGCATCTCATCAAACCTCTCACCCACAAAATAAAACCCTGTCTAAAATACGCACAACAAATATGTAAACGGTACCGCCTCTTCTGATATTAAATGTACTTCGCCTAAAGTTTCGGTCTACGATAATATTTAAACGTTCTCAGACTCGAGTAACTTCAGCTACTTCCAGAGTAGCCTCAGCAACAAAATATAACTTCAACATACAGGAATCTGTCCCATTTTAAAATGTCGACCAAGAAACCTCACTGGTCACACTTCACTGTGCCCATATGGATTAAAACGGATAATGTTCTCGGGATCGATCGGTTCCTGAGGGATGAGCCACGCAATAGAGTTCACCAAGCATCGCTGGAGGTGACTGAACGCATATCTGGTAGCTTATACAATGACTCACGGTGGCACACCAGTGTATCTAGCCAGTCCTGCTATCGTCCAGGACAAGTCTGGTACCATTTGCCGACCTCAGAGGTATGGAGGCCTTTGTGAGCCTGGCGTGTGGTATCGATCTCATGTGTATTGTAGAGCGCCTCTAACCACTTCGCTATACGCGCCTGGCTATATGAAGACCAGCGAATATAGTCCGTCACCTACCCATGGAAGAATTGCTAACATTAAGAGTCCATTGCCTAAGTCCGTGTGGTATTGTATGCCGCATCTGTCTGATATTTCTCACCGTCTTTACTACATAACCAATGCTGGTGCGGTGACCCTTCCTTTAGATAATTTCTAAGCCCTTTATGCTGTACTATTCACTCCATAAATCGGTTTTTCAAAGAATTTTACTAATTACTTCGGTGTTTTCGATTTCTATGCTTTCTCTCAAACTTTTCGAACATTTCATTTTCACAGTATATATGGGCTACTGTCGTTATTTTTTTATCCACCCAATCTGTACGTCATCCACTATCCAAAGTAGTGACTGGAAATCATACAATAACTGATTATTGATCGGAATCGATTTTTGTGAGCCTTACATATAATGGACGATACTGCTTTTCCAGACCATTCCATTAACTTTTAAGGAGTTAAGAACCTCGCAGATTTCTACAGTACACACCTTGCTCTATCACTCTATGAGTTTGTATAACTCTTCTAGAGCACCACTTCCTTGTTTTGTGGAAGCCGAACTTTTACAAAACTTAAGAAAGCCTTGAAAATTTCAAAGTTCTACGTATAGATGGGGCAAACGCAAACAGTAACGGTATGTTGTGGAATATCATTGTAGTTGGTGAATTAAACACTGCTTGTTTTATCGTTTTACAGTTCAAGTTATTATCACTTAGAGAAACTTTACGTGTTATGGACTCTAGAAAATAACATTGCTTTGGTGAGATATGAACGTTGACCCTTGTTAGCAGAAATCTTCAGAATTGGTAGACTACTTCATTAATAAAGTTCACTGGGAGCTGACCATAAGAGGAAACATGGAATTATGTGGAAAGACATTGCTGAACACCTATCATTCTTACAGTCATTCACCCCTATGGCGTAGAGGCTATCAGCATCCTACAGTTACACTTATGCAGGTTTCGTTAGTGACTTAGCATTTTTTCGTAGTGAGGTATCCCTAAATGTCGAAATTAGGTGTTGAAACAACGCAAATAACACCACACTGCTGTTCTGTCACTATAACCCTCTACAATGGTTCACTGCATCATCATGAGGTGGTGATGTACCTGGTTGGCTAGCTGCTACTTTAAGCGATGAGTTTAATTAAGTTTCGTGATTGAATTGGGACGCACAACATTTCCATCCAGCCAAGAGTAAACTAATCCTAGAAATCGCCGCGTTCTGGAGAACAACTGGTCGCAAGTTGAGAAATCCACTTCTAACCAACATAAATAGGGGTGTGATCGCACAGCAATGGTGATGCCGATCATCACGAACATGGTGCTAGTTCGACTCCGCACCGAGCTCACCAAACCTCCTATCTTTCCGGGGTCAGGAAATTTGTAACCGACTTGCCTGAAGAAATTTCACTCCATGCAATCTAAGTGGGAAGGCTCTAGCTCTGATATCTCAAAACACCAAATAGAATCGACTAGATCAGTATTAAACAACATTCAACAGGGAGAATCCTCAAGCAGCAAGCGAAGCCATACATAAAGGATGGAAGAACCTCGCCGATGATGGATACGAGGAAACGAATCGAATGCGAGAAGTGCTGAAATCCGCACGGTAGATTTGAAAGACGGCACGTTTGGAAAAAGAAAACGAACAAAGATAAACGAATTCCCGAGGAGGGAACGATTTGAGAACAAGAGGTGCGGAATCCTTGGGAGTACGAGAAAAATTTTTTGGTGAAACCAGTAGTATTGCAGACCTCGATTAGCCGAGCAAAGACTCATACGACCCTTCTGAAAATATCGTTTCAAATTTTTTGAAGAAAATCCTATAATTACGATCAAATACGTAAGCGTTTCTTAAAAAAACTAACCGATCAAGCATATCTGCAGACATAACTATATGGTACTTCCCAAGGTAGTCGCGAAAACGACTACGCCAACACTCACGCAGCCCTGCTTGCTCATTTTGCCCCATCATTACCACTACACCTCGAGAATCAGTCTTTGCACCTGGAAAACGTATAGGGCGTACATCTGGTTATTGTCGAGCGAAAGTATCAGAACGTGAAGCGAAAAGAAACAAAATCCAGTTGGTTACTAAAACACGGAAACTCAAATGAAATGTTAACATACTGTGGAATCCAAACTGATGCGTTCCATTGAAAAGTCGATAACCCACTATACCTTCTGCCACCGGTATCGTAATGTATATATCATCAGACAGACCTTCTCCACTACATGATTTCATCACTACAACGCTATCAATCAATAATGATCGGAACATAAAAGAAATCCTGCATGAAGACTTTCTGAAAAAGCTAAGAAAATGAAATATAGCAAGTTATTATGCTTACCACCGTGTAATAAAGTGAAAATGATGAGCCGCATATTGATGTGGACTTCGAAATGAGCACTGCTAACAAAAATTGTGCATCCCTGAAACATGTCTTAGTTAATATGTACTGAAACTGAGTTCATATGAACAAGTACATATACATGCACGTATTTGATACACATATATATATACATATATATGTAGAGAGTAGAAGATAAAACTCTCAGAGTTGATCTACCCCTGAGGGATGCGCCATGCATTCGACTTCATTAAGTATCGTTGGAGGTGATTGAATGCATATCTGGTCTTCACAATGACTCAAGGTGGAATACGGATGTATCGAGTCAGCGCTGCTATCCTCCCAGACAAGTCTGGTAGCAATTTGCCGACCCCGGAGAGATGGAAGGCTTGGTGAGCTCTGAGCATGGGAATTAACCCCACGTGTGTTACAGGGCGCCCCCGACCACTACGCAACACGCACCCCCGTCTGTACATATCCACATAGATATATGTACATATATGTATGTATGCGAATGTATATATACATATGTAAGCATATATTATGTAGATGCATACATATACATATACTGACCTTTACACTCTTGCAACTATATACACACTACAGCACCGCTTCTAAGGTAGCTATGAGAAAACGCACACAGAAGAAAAGCACTACAACGAACAATATCGTAAAAGCCAATGGATGGCTAGTGAATTCATAGAGAATAATACAGCGAAAAACGTTTTTAAAGTCATAATAAACAATGCAACCGCTTCTTATCCGACTATAAGGGACATACGAGAATGGAATCAAAAAGTGGGATCCAAATAATTGCTTGAGTACAACACGTATTTAAGTTTAGAAAAGCACCGCAGTAAATTTATTCGACTATTTTTAAAGATAAACCAATTAGAAACGATGACCTTGCAACCTATACCTTGGAAATAACACTTTAAACATGACGAAAGCGCCAAGGAAGCAAGCAAATTTAGTAAGAACGAATTATTGGACCAAGGCCATAACTTAAATAACAAAACAAGCAAATGAAAGCCTTTGCTTAAAAAAAAGACCTTTAAACTATAGCCATAGTCAGCTTTCCTTTAGAAAAACCATTCTAAAACAATTCTATAACTTGCCAAGCTCATCGAATGCTGGTGGCATAACTAAAAACGAACCCGCATGTTCTTATTTCTAAATCTGAACAAGTTCGCAATAAAACAGATGTTTTGCCAAAGCGCAGGAACATCAAAACAAGCATCTCGCAAAAGTAATTATGAGTTAGAAGGAACTTGGTGGTTGGCCCGCTTTATACTCCTGACCAGTCTTCTCTTTGTAAAGTTTTTTCAGCTCAAGCAGTTTGGCAATTGCAGCCATCGACACCTCCTTAAAAAACGAAAAAGTTTTGATTACACTTTAGAAAAAAGAAACTTGAAAGATGGTAAAGAAAAACGGGACCTTAAGTAACGTACCGATTTCGCATTCTTTGCCTTTTCAGTCCTAACAAGTTCTCCCTGGGCTTGAATTTCCTCATAAAGTCTTAAGGCTTCGGACAAATTATTTGATGAAGGTAACGGTGAGGTAGGAACAGGTGCTTGACCTGGTTTATACTCCTGACCAGTCCTCTCTTTATAAACTTTCTTCAGCTCAAGCAGCTTAGCAATCGCAGCGATCGACGCCTCCTAATACGGGCAAAAAAGTTCAATTGAATTTTAACAGAAACAGTTTGAAATAGAAGACAGTTAATAAAGGAAACACAAAAAGACGCACTGATTTAGCACTCTTTGCCTTTTCAGTCCTAACAAGTTCTCCTTGAGCCTGGATTTCTTCATAAAGGGCATAGATTTCGGAAGACTTGCACGAAGATAACGATGAGTCGACAAGTGGCTGCTTGGCTCCACAGATTTGAGCATTCTTTTCCTTAAGTTACTTTTTTTTTCTTTCGCAAGATTATTTCCATATCCATGAAATATCGGGGAATACTGATTAATAACGTGCAGAGTGTCAAAACTGAACAGTTTAAAAAAGTGCTCTTAAAAATTGTAAATAATTTAGCCAAAGGAGCTTAAGTGAACTCAGAAGACAATGTTGAGTACCCTACAAAAAAGTGTTTATAGGAGAGACATAAAAGTTTTTTGGATTATGACCTGGTGGGACTATTAGACACAGTAGAAAAAAAACATCAAACAATCCCTGTTTTAAAAAGAATGACAGGAATAGAAAACTGCACCACTGCACGATTTAGCAGTGCAAAAAAAATGGGCTGTACGTCTGAAAATCTGCTCCACTAACCGTTCTTCTATTGTTTTGAAAGCTAGGAATTCTTATAAATTCAGTAGTAAAGTAGTAAGTAGTAAAAAAAAAGCCAAGTAGTAAAAATATCTTGGTTCATTACCTCTCCTCTCACCCCTCTCACACGAAAAGGGCGCTTATAAGAAACATGTTTCGAACAGCAACCAACGTGTGCACGGGAAGTGAGCAGAGAGAGGAGTCCCGGACCTTGGCACGGCAAATAGCCGTTTCTAATGGCTACGAAACTGTAGCTCAGAATAGGTGTAGAGGAAATCGTAGGCCTCCAAACGACAACTCTAGCGATAGAAGGGTCCCGTTTATCCTACCCTTCATCTCAAATGATATAAGTATAGCTATAAAACGCTGCTTAAGAAGGGCGGGCTTAGAGAATTCGGTGAGCGTAGTTGAAATACCACCGAGTAATCTTAAGCGCCAGCTAGTTCGTAACCGCCTATATGACCGTCTATGTGCAACTCAAAATTGCATAATTTGCCCCAGTGGTAGAGACGGTGATTGCATGAGCTCGGGTATAGTTTATCTGATCTCCTGTAAGACGTGTGGTGACGAATACATTGGCGAAACGGGTAGACCCCTCTGTGTCCGCATGAAAGAACACCTAGCCGGCAAAAATAGACCAAATACNAGAGGAGTCCCGGACCTTGGCACGGCAAATAGCCGTTTCTAATGGCTACGAAACTGTAGCTCAGAATAGGTGTAGAGGAAATCGTAGGCCTCCAAACGACAACTCTAGCGATAGAAGGGTCCCGTTTATCCTACCCTTCATCTCAAATGATATAAGTATAGCTATAAAACGCTGCTTAAGAAGGGCGGGCTTAGAGAATTCGGTGAGCGTAGTTGAAATACCACCGAGTAATCTTAAGCGCCAGCTAGTTCGTAACCGCCTATATGACCGTCTATGTGCAACTCAAAATTGCATAATTTGCCCCAGTGGTAGAGACGGTGATTGCATGAGCTCGGGTATAGTTTATCTGATCTCCTGTAAGACGTGTGGTGACGAATACATTGGCGAAACGGGTAGACCCCTCTGTGTCCGCATGAAAGAACACCTAGCCGGCAAAAATAGACCAAATACCCCGCTAGGCACGCATAGGACCCAGAGACATAACGGGGACGACTTCGAAGTATGTGTCACGATCCTCGCACGCGAATCAAGAACACAGGCGCGAAAAACTCTCGAGGCACTCTGGATTAATTCCAGAAATCCGAAAATGAACCGCAGGGAAGAATGCCTCATTATCACGCGTGATATAGGGCAGTATATAAAACTGCTTTTCTGATGTGAGGGGCACATTATACTTCCACGTGATTTCTGTGCGGTTGGTCTCTACGTGACAAACTTAGTGGAAACCTCATAGAAAGCGGTGAGTGTGCAGAGCTGTGTTCAAAGTGATTGAAATCTTGGTTTAGAGTTTCTTTGTTTGGTTATGGAGGCGTCTGGCCGAGTGAGTTGCTGTCAACTTGACCTTTCCAGGCTCTGAAGAAGGCGAAATTCGCCGAAACGTCAGCTTAATCGTGAACAAAGAATAGTAACACCTCGCGTTTGCTCAACAAAAATACGAAGAAAATCACTTATAAATTCAGTATAAACTTGCCATTCGCCAAAAAAAAACAATGAACGCAGAGTTTTTAGAAAGGAATAATGTTGTGAGAAAACTAAGGAAGAAAAAACATTTCACTGCTATTTGGCACACAAAAGTTATTTCATTTTTACTTGTATACGAGCCCTCTTTCACATTTACCGTGCAGGTCACAGCACTTCTCACATTCGATTCGTTTTCTCGCAAGGATCATTTACGAAGGTTCTCGAACTATTGCATGTGCTCTCGGATGCTGCTTGATGACTTCGCCTTCTTCATGATGATGGCCTTCCATTCTAGAGCATCTCGATGTGGACTGTAGACAGTGAGCTGGACTCAAACCAGTCCAGTATGAACATCTATTTATTCGAACAACTTACAACCCGAATCAGACGTTTACGGTTGAAGAGATGTGGATTATTGTCGCCTATGCATCACCAGCAAGCTATGACGAAGATGATGTCGAAGCGTTCTATATGGACTTGGAGACGTTCTACAGAGAAAACCATACATTCTTTAACGTCATCATTGGAGATTTAAACACTTATACTTGACTCAGATGAACTGAAAAAGGCCACATTGGGACTCACGGACTAGAATGAAACTGGGAGGGTGAGCTGCTGAGTGAGTTTATCATTACGAGCAAGACCGCTCATGGTAACTCACAATTCCAGAAGCCCCACTCACAACGTTGGGAGTCTCTCAATGGAGGGTACCATGACGAAGTATACCACATAATAGTAAATCGATCGTATTGCGGTAAAAGTGCTCTACTTAGCAAAATAAACTACTATAAAAAAGATACAGTGCACTTCTCTCACTTTCCTCCTATGCAAACACAGCATGTAAACCACCTCGGAAACTATTTCTAAAGACACTTGAATGCATCAAGCTACATCTAAGTATGGAACTAGCAAAGTCTTACCTGTTTGACCCTACTACTGACATCCTTGACGTGTCCATCAGGAATGTAAATAAGCAAAAGAGGCGACTCAACACCGCTGAAACAGAAATACTTCAGGTGACATCAAAAGCACTCATGGAAGTTTAGTGATACCTGTATTCGCTCTTTTCTTGGTAGGCATGGTCGCAAATGTAGAAACCTTTTCGTTGAATTTGAATTATGTCACCTTTCTTCACATTTCGCAAGGCAGGTTCACCCAACATTTTGGTAAAATGCTTAAAAATGGAGCCGGTCAGGTCATAAATTGAGTGACATCAACCATAGTTGAAGCAGCCATGTTGATAAGCACTAACCACTGAGTCATAGTTAATAAAGCGTTTCCAATCCTCATCCTTCCCGATCACCACTTTGTCTATGATGTGGTCGTAATCAACGGCTATAACCGAAATGCAAGCTGCTACAGATGATTCTGTCTGAGCAATCCATGTTACCTTCATGGTTTTCTTGAAATCCTGAAAAGTTTCCAAATGCACTATAACAGAAGGATAACGAACGAATCCTTCGGCATTGATCAATCTCTGAAGGATGCGCCATGCATTCGAGTAAAGCAAAAGTTGAGTACAAAAAGCAGCAAGGATTTGAGTACCGTATCATAATGAAATCCGAGATAACTATCATTTACCTGTAACGCACATACCTTAACATCGCAAGTCACCATTGGAGACTTACTGATGCATGCTTAGAAGATTATGTGCGAGATTAACGAACTGACTTAGAAAACACAGCTCACAGTCCATGATAATTTCGAAAAAGTGTTCCTCAGAACATACGATCAAGCGAAGAGCTGGCGGAATTTGTATACTTGTCAACATGCGCTTCGTCACCGATAATGACATAAACACGAAGTTCATAGTTAAGAATTTGGTAAAATATGCTACAACAGCAGCTTTGACAAACCTAGTATTTGCCAAAAGACCAAGCTAAGACAAAAACGACAACGAAGCACATTGTATGGACTAAAAAGAGGTTTCCACTCTTACTTATTTTAGACGCCCCGTCTTAGATCTACTATGCGGATGCTACCACATCCTTGATCCCACCAATTATGAAGGTCTTCCAAATTTTGTGCTTGAATTCGGCCGCTGCTTGAGTATTTTTGCCTTCTTCTTTGTGAATGTTGCTGAACCCTGGTCCAAAATCTTCCGGGAATATCGGAATAGCCGGGACAGTCCAACAGCGGTCCCAATTGGATTGCAGAACGTGAACTGCTACCAGACAAGTTTGGTATCGATTTGCCAACCGCCGGAGCGATGGAGGGCTTGGTGAGAGGTATCAATCCTATGCGTAGTGCGGGCGGCCCTGAACTCTGCACTACACGAGTGAACGGGACGATAGGTATGGGTCATGTGAAGAAAGTAAAAGAAAATATATGTACAATGTTAATGAGGTTTTACACCCTCAAACACCAAAAATGAGCAAAGCAGTAACAAAAACAGCGGATACACACCTGATTGGCAAGATCAAGTACTGCATGTATTTGCTTTACAGCAACCTCTGTCCTTTCAATTGAGACGATGTTTATGTTTCCCCAGTTGACGAATGTAACCGTATCGCCGGATTTCATCTCGAGTGCGTCAATTTGTTCAACCAACAAATTCGAGCTGCGCCAAATTGTCTTCTTCCCAACATCAGAATTCTGTGCCATTTAAACTGTGAGCAAACACTGTGGTCATCTTTTGCTTGTTAGAGCAAATTTTACATCAAAGTGAGAGTTCCAACCCTTATTTATTAAAAACTCACCTTTGGATGGAGAGGAACGTGCACCTCCTCCACAATAACAGGAGTGGAAATGTAAACAGGCACTAGCGATGTGGATTCAAGAGCGGTGTACCTATAAAAGGGCAAAAAGTCCGCTAGTCGTTCGTGGAGAATGAGTACGACTTTAATATAGTGATGAACCTTGGTGCGATAGGGTCAATTACTTTCTTGTTGAACGACCATATCTTGTCCCACTCCATCATAACAACTGATCTCGAGCCACCCTGGGCGATAATGAACTGGCGCAGACCTTCGACAGTCATTCCATGACGCATTACACCGCGAACCGTGGGAAGTCGTGGATCATCCCTCAATTAGCTTGCTTGAAAAAAAAGTTATATTAGTAAAAAGTGAAAGAGCGAAGCAATTCTTACCACCCTTCCACCAGTCCTTGGTCGACAAACCATGTTAGCTTCCGTTTACTCATTACTGTATTTGTCATATTGAGACGAGAATACGACCAAATATGAGGTTTACGCAGACCAAGAGAGTCACAAATGAAATAGTATTGGTCATCCCTAAAGTTTGATATTGGAAGCAGATAAAAATAATAAGCTATATTCGCCAATATTATACCTATCATGGTACTCAGTAGTACGAAGTGCGTGTGTCACACCTTCCAAACTGTCGACGATGGGACAAGCAAAATCGTATGTTGGATAAACCCTAAAGCATTTTTAAAGATAAGTAATAACCCCAGAGCAAATTCTTTCGAACTACAAATCTACATTTTGTACCACCGATTTTTGTGAAAATTACCAGCGAACTAAAAAAGAACTCTGATGCGTACATTTGGTTGTTGTCGTCTCTTTTACCACTGAGTTCCGCTATCTTTTTTCCCGAGAATAAGATCAGCGGCGCCATAATTCCATTTTTGGGAGCTTCACGGAGAAACCTTATAATTTTGCGCATTAAATACGGTCGCAACGTGCGAAGCAAAAAAGGCTGCAAAACCACAATGGAGATCACCTTGAGTGTCACAGTAAACGCATAGCGGCTTTAAGTCAGTGTTGGACACTGAATTCGCTATACCACTATGTATATGCACGTAACATCTTCTTAATCGTAATCTTCAATCATACCGTAACAAAATTCTTTTACGACACTTCACCATTAAAAAATTTTGGCAAATCAAAATAATCGTCCACTTCACTTATACAAATGCAAGAGTTTTGCCTGATATCTGCTAGATAACGAAGGTCTACTTACCAACCAAATATGTTTTTCCAATCGAAGGAGATTAAAGCAATTTACCATGGTGGATAACTAGTGCCTAAACGTTTTCAAAGCTCTCAATTAGTATCATTATATTCTAAACTGGTAATTTAATAAGCCATTTTAGCAAAATAGGCAAGCATTTTTTTACATTTTAGATCACCCGTCTTTACATCTTTTGCGCAGATTCCAGTACATCCTGCATTCAATTCGTTTCCCTCCCATTCATCGTTCACAATGGTCTTCGAACATTCCGTGTGTCGTCTTGAGTGTTGCTCCAGGACTTCAACTTCCTTACAAATGTCGCAGTACGCTGGTCGAGTCGGTCCTCTTTGCCAACTTGAGCTTAGCCGAATTAAGGTGTTCCCATGTGGACTAGATGAAAACGTTGTGAAGAGGGTCGAGCTAGCGTCTTTGCTTCCTGATTGACGGCAGCGCTACCGCTCCCCTCCCAAATTGGAAACGGTGGAGCATTTTAAGGTATCTATGTAAACTGAACAAAAAAAGATCGAGAATGTTATCCACGGCGATTTTTGAATCGTACTGAAAAATTATCAAACAAAAACAAAATAACATACTTATATTTTACTCCCGTCCGGACATGATCCTCGGGTTTGCATCTGAAATCAAAACCACCAATTTTCAAGTTCTCTGATATATCAAGCAAATCCTTAAAATACGAGCAACGATCAAACTAATTACTAACCTATAAATCGTTGGATCCCTTAATGCGCCGTTAGGGGATTTAAAATCGATCTTGATACGGACACAACACTGCATACCCCTTTCTGAGCCCCTCTTCATCTCTTCCCATAAATCAACATTCGTTTCTGGAGCTGAAACAAAATAAAAATATTAACTGCATGTTATTAGCAAAGGCAGCGAAATTTTCAAAACAACTACTTCCTTCTATAAGACACTAACAAGAGCATCGATTCTTGCTCGCGATGCGCTCCTCGCGTTCTTTACGCATAGTTTCCATATCGGTATCATCGACATATGCTTTTCCTTCCACCAGCAGTCGTTCACACATATCCATCATTACTTCGAAATAGTCCGAGGAGTGCGTCCAGCGTTGAGGAATGACATTTAACAAGGTCAGATCTTCTTTGATAACCTAGAATCCGATTATCAGTTCAAATATTCTTTCGACAGTACGACACACCTTCTCGAAATGCACATTCTCTTTGGCAGGGTTAGTATCATCAAATCTCATGATCAATTCCCCTTCAAACGTTTGCTGATAATATTGATTCAACAAAGCTGCTTTGGCATGACCAATATGTAGATATCTAAAGAATTAAATCAGTGATGTACTGAAAAAGAACAAATGTGCCTCACCCGCTAGCTTCCGGTGGAAATCGCACGACCACTTTCCCCTTCTCGGCGCCAGGGAGCTCAACAAATTTTCCCTCATCTTTCTGTTTCCCTTTTAATTGAGGCTTCAAAAAGAAACCGTTTAAAAGTGTCCCTTGTAAAGTAACAAAAGTACGATTGGAATATCACCTTTCCAATCTCGTCGAAAAACTTCCCAACCATCATGTGAGCAGGAGTAAACCGACTATCTTTCAGCACAGCATCGAAGAGGCCAGGATATTTCTCTTGCAACTGGAGAAAACACGAAAAATGATAGCAAATCTGTGACAACATTCGTAGAAAGTGATTTTAAGGAAAAAAGCAATCCTACAGATGGACTTTTAGCTATGAGACTCCAGAGAGCAACATCTGCAGCGGTTATTCGCTTTTCAAAGATAGTGCCGGATTCGCTCATTTTAACTCTAAACAGCACTTCCTCGTCACGCAAAAATCCGTCCACGACCCGTTCACATAATGTAAGCACCTCATCAATCTGCAATAAAGAGTATGAGTAGTCACTTTTCTATTTACTACCTATCACACGACTGAGACAAAAACGGAACGAAGGACCCGCATGGTGCGGTGGTGAACACGTTAGCCCACGGAAAGGGTAATAGCGTGTTCGTTCCCCACCGCAGACATCAGCGGTCCGGAATTATGCAAAGATCTCAACATCACTATAGTATGAATAGTATTGACACTGAAGAAAAAGGCATGAATCAAACCTTCGCACGTTCTAGGCACGTTGTTCCAGTGAAATCTGCGAGACCAACGCTTTGAGAAACAAGTCTTGCAATTGTGATATCGTTGCTTATAACATAACCATCTCTAAACGACAATATTGAATTCTAGGCAAAGAACTAGATCGCAGTACTGTGGAAAAGAAACAAACGGCTTAACGATGACCGTTCAGAGCTGCGGAAAATTTTGCACGTCTTTCATCATGTAGTGAGGGTAATATGGTCTTACAGCAATGAATAAATGAAAAGATCTTGACCAGTGGGTGTTCTTAATCAACTCACTTAGGTTGGATACATCAACAGGTGTCTGTTAAACTTCTGTACACTTATTAAACCACCCAATATGAATTTACAAACAGTGTTCTTCAGCTTATAAGAGGTTTCTTCCAATAAAGAAAGCATAATTTCGTTTCTTTTCCTATCCATTCAAAATGACGCACTTGGATACTTGGATAGACCGTCTTCACTGGTTGTTCGGGCTCGGTGTAATTTCCACTGTATTGGAGATTTGCTAATTTAGGCACTGCGTTTCTCTGGGGTCCCGAGATCAGCCCAGCCAAAATCCGCCCATGTAGCCACAACCACAGGCAGTCGCCGCGCTTGTGGAACAAAGGGAGATTTGCCACCACGCGACTAGTTTGATACCAGGACCGTAGTGGATCCTGGCTTGGCCTATTTTGAGCTGTTTCCTAATGGAAACGTCAGACTCCTGCTCCCCCTGCTGTGCATCGCATCCCGACACCAATGAACATCTCCCAGCAACGATGAAGCAGCAAACCGTTGGGAGAACTCGTGCGGACACGTCGTCCAAATTGGTAACATTATGAAGAGATTATTAACTTTACACATCTGAGTCTGAGAAACAAAGGCAAATAGAAAGAAAATCATTTCTGTCGTATACCAATCTGAACGAACACCAAAATTTCTACGTCTGCTCTTTTCATATTCTCTCTATTAAAAGACATTCTAACAGAGCTATACCAGCACAGCAGAAAAAAACTAATGGCCCAGCACTTAACAGTTAGGGTTCTACGTAAAACGACTACCACTCCGTGTGGAAATAACGACCGCCTCCAAATCCAAGTAGCATATCTCAGCTCGAAATAATCTTTAATAATTTAAACAAAAACCCTTGGAATACACAAATCGTCGCCATTAACATAAAGATCTTGTATTCAATCTAAATGAAACGTAGATTTTATGGGTTCAGAAAATGCACTTTCGTCACTTTTTCAATGAAAACCTTTCGGAAGTGGATGTAATTACACAAGGAGTATTTCATACATTAGAGCAAGATGATACACGCAAATGCGATGTTGTTGTCTACGGCAGCCCAAACTTTCTTTAGAATTTTAAAAACTTAGATCACGCTCCCATGTATGCAGTGATATCAAACTTTTGGAAATTTCGTTTCTGAACAACTTCAGAAACCAAACAATAGCTTTAAACATTTACACTAACTCTAGATAAATAGAGCAAAGTCCTTCCATAAACCTATCACGTTTTCAAATTTTAAGTTGTTCTAGTCATCGAAAAATTATCAGAATCTTGCGAAAAACCAGCCTAGGAACCCAAATGTTAATCACATCCCTCAAGGAAAAGTTTTAATTAACAACCGAACCAACACGCAAATGCGAAGAACCTAGTAGATGACATGTGTCAGACAAAGAACTGAATGAAAACTAGCTAAGAGAAACGCAAAGCAACTGCCTCCGTGGCGCAGGCTGTAATACGCGATCCCTCGGAAAAGGTAATCGTGGTTCGATCTAGCCTGGGGTACAAGTTTTTCGAATATTTCACCATCGTTGTGGCTGGATAAAAAGTGTTTGGATTCGCACAATACAACAGGTTGGATCATGAACAGAAAAGAGTAAAGTAAGTAAGGCCGGAAGCAAGTGCGCACCCACCGAAACCTCAATCCTTTGGGGCAGTCTGTAAGCATGGACAATCATCGCTGAATATCGACTTCCACATATTTCGCAGTGCTTCGTTTTCTCAGAATTACAATAGTAAATGCGAAATTTACCCTGGTAAATCTGATAAACAATAAAGATAGTACTGGACTTTTTTGAAAGGCACCAAGGCTAAACTGGTTGACAACGTATGCTGTGACATCGGGCATCACTAATTGCAGAAAAACAATGTTACATTAAGATTAAGAGAAGCAAACAATGCTAAAGATCAGCGCCGGAACAGCCACTGTAAAGCAGAGTGGATTTAAAAAATATAGCATTGTGATTGATCTACCACTCACATGTTTATTCCAGGTTGTGTGCCATTACTGAAGGAGACGGACAATTCTGGGTTGAAGCCCCCTGCTGCCATTGCCAGTACTGAGGCATATGGAATTTCACCTCGTTTGGCGTTCAGAACAAAACTGTGCTGTGTCATTGGTGCAACCAAGCCTGTAACAATCTGTATAGAACATACGACAAGAATCTCAGTAGTACTTCCAGAAGTCCATACAAAAAGCCACGCCAAGAAAGGATAGAATCACTGATGTAACAGAAAAGTGATGAAAAGAGTGATAAGAGACGAGCAGAACGCTGTTCTGCAGTATTCAGACGTTCCTAATAATCACAACCTCCCTAGTACAGGCAATGCATGGCATTTGACGAGTAAATGTGAGCGCTGACTTTGTTGGCTCCAAGTGAATCGTGTGCTGTTGCTTCACGAAACCCCGATGTTTTGTTGATTTTTGCTACAATGATTGCTTCAGACGCTTTGATTTTGCCCTGTGCTGTTTTATTTCTCTTCTTTGGGTTAGGCTTGGAAGGGCGATTGTTTGAGAATTAGTTCGACAAGATTAAGTCACATGAATTTAGCAGGTTCCTAGTCAAGACACTATTGTGTTGTTCTAATTCCAAACCAGACTCTCCAGCTTGTCTTGTTTTTTGACCTACCAGCGTGCGAATCCGAATCTCCTACCCGCGTCTACGATCAAAAGTCAAAGATGTCGTTCTGTACGCGAAACAGTCGAAGATAAGGTGGGCCGGATACATAATGCATATGAACGACAACCAATGGACAACAGCCGTTAATAACTGGATTCCTGGGAATGTCAAACGTGCTGCAGGAACGCCACCGACCCGATGGTCGGAGTTCTTCACGGAAAGGCTAGAGGAAAGGTACGATGCTCAACGAGTCCCTAGAGCGAGCAGAACTCACTGAGCTACTCTTGCACGCAACAGGGAAATACTGTTGCCCTCTCGGATCACTGGACAATCAACGGAACTACAGGTAATACAGGTGACAAGGGAACGTACGAAGATTGAGCTCGGCTTCCTAAGTGCATAATGGGCTCGTTTATCTCATAAAACCATTAAAGCCCTTGTGGATAAGTTTCCTATCAGTGCTACGATCTTTCTTCTTTTTTTTTGCTACCTTTCAAACCCTTTTCGTTTAAATATTTCTCTATAGTAGAATCCTGTTCTGTAATGGGTTCTTCGAGGACCAAAACGTTATTTCTACTCATGTTCCTGAATGTGGATAAAAGCTTTTGTGTCCCATTCGGATACTGTTTGCTTCCTATGTTTGTCGTAATACCTCGTATCTTGTCTTACACCTACTTTCCCATAGCTGGCCACCGATGCTGAAGCTTCTGTCGAAAGTGCCCGGTGTGGACCGCGGTATTGGTCTGGCGACATCGTCAGGTTCCTTATCAGACCTCTTCCTGCAACTGCACTACTGCTCCACATTCTTAGCTATGAAAAAGCGTGTGGCTATAATTAGCAGTCACCTGGTAGAATGGAATTACAGGTGAGCGTAAGTAGCTGTTCATAGATGTTTAGCAATTTTTTTCTTCTAAATAAACCAACAAAACTATGTTTTTAAGGACAATATTCAGTAAACTTGCCCTTCGTTGGAATCCTTCTTTGATAACGATTGCTGAAACTGATAACATACTGGAAAATAGTCTTTGTATCAAAGAGGACGATATAGTCAAGTCACTGGAACAGGTGTGAATTTTAACCTACTTAGAGTAGATGATCCGTGGCACAACGGGGTACAAGAAGCACAAAGAAACATGTGAGTGTAATACATTGTGTCTACTCATGTATCTCGAAAGATACGATTCCGTTTTCGAACTTCACATCTTATGCCGTTGAAAACGTTGAAGATCAATGTAGAGTAGAAGCCTGGTTTTTGCTGCAGTAAAAGAGAAGAGTGATGTCTCCTATCTGCTGCAACAAATGTAGAAGATCTTCCTTTTGCAAATCCCAGGACTGACTTCCTTTAGCCTCGACATTGATCAATAATTCACTTTTTCTCTGATCAGCAAACAAAAGCATATTACAGCATTCATTCATTCATGATACGTTACGTTTCATTTCTTACGTTTCAACGGTTTCGCCTTCTTCAGGGCCGTGTTGTTCTTTTTTTTGTAAGCCTTCCAGATATTTGGTGGAGACTAGCCGGTTGGAGTTTTAAATGGACGAGGAATGTCCACTTCGGCAGTTTCACCTTCTTCAAAGCCTTAAAATTCTTAAGCTAGTGTTCATTCATGACCTTGCGTCCACCGATCTCTCAACGTTCAAAGTTAGACCTACCATCAGTCCTGTATATAGGGACACATGGATACAATAGCATGGTTCGTAAACCTAATACTCATCCAGTTGCTTAAACATATCCCAGTGCATCTCACGAATACCCAAATGTTCTTGGATCGTCTACATAATGTGTGTCCTAACAGCGCCTGTGATGGAGTCCAACGAAGTTATAGCCCTTTATCCGTGTCGAATCACTCCGCAATGCAAGCCATCCGCGAGCTTCTTGTGCGACAAGAAGGAGTAGCAAACATGCACAACTCGATTCACCACCTCATGGTCCTCTTAAGGGAGCGACTAAGCTGCTCGGTCTTCGGATGGTCTGGAAAATATTATGCACAAATAACAGAGTTGGCAATGGCACAGCGACTAGCACAAAGCCTTGCCAATGCGTTCATGTTTAAAGTTGAAGCGCCTGTACTCGGTCTCTTGCCACTACTACACTGTAAGTATATATACTGCGGCTGTTTTCTCATCTGCTCAACACAGGAGGAGATCGACAAATGTTCTCAATTACTAAACAACTAGTAAGAGTACAGATATGTTACTCAAGAAACTGAAGAAAGACTGACTTAAGTTTCTGAATGTTCAAGTCAACCTATCCACAAATGGCTACACCACCAAATGGTAGCGAAAGCCAATTAGCAAAAATATACTGGTTACTACATTTATTCTCACCCTTCACACACTAATGCACTTGTGAGAGGCATATTTCATACAGTGGCCGGTCTGTGTACGGGAAGAGAGCAGAAAGAGGAATCCCTGGACTTTGCAAGAAAAATAACTGTTTTCAATGACTAAGAAGCAATAGTTACTCGGGATAGGTTTACAGGAACAAATACCGCTCAAAATGATAAGTTTAGCGAGAATAGGATCCCGTTTGCTACCCTTTATTTCGAACCAAATAAGCACAGCCATAAAACGTTGCTTAAAAAGGGACGGTTCAAAGAAGTCGGTAGCAGTGATTGAACGACCGTGCATTCCCAGACGCCAGCTGGTTCGTAACTGCCTGTATGACCATCTATGCACAACAAAAATTGCATAATTTGTCCTAACGGTAGAGATGGCGGTTGCATAGCTTCGTGTATAGTTTATTTGATCTGTTGTAAAGCGTGCGGGAACGAATACATTGGCGAAACGGGTAGACCGCTCTGCCTTCATACAAAAGAGTATCTAGGCGGCAAGCATAGAGTTAAACAAAGTACTCCAATAGGCGAGGAGAGGAGCTGTCGACATAACGGAAATTTTGAAGTAAAAGCCGCAATGCTTTCACAGGAATCTAACGCGTGAAAGTCTTGAAGTGTTTTGGAAAAACTCTAAAAATACAAAAGTGAACCGCAAAGAGAAATGCCGTGTGATCACGTGATATACGTCCACGTGTGATCGCGCGCCATATTTCAGATGGATTTTTTGTCGGGGCCACGCACGTTTCTCACCTATGCAGGAGTGCGCGGCTGGTCTCCAATAGTGACTGATGTGGACTTAAGAACAAAAAAACGTTCAGTGCTTAGAAGAGGCTGCGAATAAACATTTATATATTAAGTTTTGCCTGCTGAGGTTATGATGATGTTTGACTGAGTGGATTGCATGTCAATTTGATTCTTCCAGGCTCTGAAAAGTGGGAACCGCTGAAACGTCAGCGTAAGATGGAACAACGTAACACCACGACATAGTTTACCACATATGTGGACGAGCCAACAAATACACCATAACGAGTGGACCGAATCTGTGCTTCTATTGCGAGAAATAAGAATATGCATTATGAAGCCGTGTGACGTGGTACAAACTCGAGAACAAATAATGGATAGAATGAAAAATCATAATTTGTGATATGACTGTAGACAACACCCATTGAATACCAAACTAAAGGAGAATCATGCCGAAGTTGCAACGGATATGTATTGACACTGTACTATATCTGCAGAAATCACCAAAGCCACCAAGGAGCGGTCAAAGGGGAAAGAATATGGGTGTTATCAGATCGGCAAAGAACACAAAAAGGAAAAGTTACAACGTCAACAACAATCAACACAGCGATCTTTCAATAAACAGAAATGCAATGCATCTTCCTACTGCATGCTATTGCTAACACACGTTCAACGTCCAACAAAACCGGTACAGTCCACACTATAGTGAGGATCAACAATCACTGGAGGTTTTACACACATCTGAATTTTTGGTAGTCCAGGAATTCGTAAAATACAAGCTGAAGAATGCAAGAATGAAAGTCCAATAGTTTGTGGAGCACTTTAAAAGCACGATATAGAAGAAAATACGACCACTGAGAACTACTTTCATAGATCATGAACGTGGAAAGTGAAACAGTATCCCGTACGAATATCGCAGACATCGGTGACTGAACGTGCTGACAGTCTTACTGTACTTCAACAGCATAGTGAGACAATCATTCAACAGCGAAACAGCTGAATAGTCAATGAGTCGGAAGTGTCTAACCTCGTTAAATGACCTTCCAGATACAATACCATTCGCCACGGAGTAGTCAGGCGGGAGCTACGACGAGGCATTGGAGCTAAGAGGAATTTTCGATATAACGGCGCTTCGAAAGCATTCTCATTCATTACAGGGCAACAATCGTCGAGAACCTGTCTTTTCACCATAAGTATGCTACATACCCACGAATTTAACATGTATCACCTCCATGAAATCGGCGCCGCAGACCAGTTATGCCTTTCGAATGTCGCAAGGACTTATCAGTCCATGCAAAGTGTCTCCGCTGTTTGCACTGATGAATTTACAAAGTAGTTTCGTTTTAGGTCACTAAATCAAAGTGTATAGAGGTGGTAGGGACTATTCTGTATTCTATAGAATACAACCACAACGATGTTGAAATGTGAGCAAAACTAGGAACCTTATGTGCGCTTCGAAATCGCGATTACCCTTTCTGGGGGGCTCATATGTTGTCCTTTGCACCAACCGAGGCTCTTTTGTTGCCTTTCTCTCAGCCATCATGGGTCTCAATTGGTGCAGTGGATAACACCTGAGCTCTCAATGACTAGTCTCCGGTTCGAGCACACCTTAAGTCCCAGGTTATGCTCATATCTCAGCATCATTGTAGTTGTATTTCACATAGTATTATGCCATTAAATAAGAATAGGTAGTAAATAAAAATTATCATCTTGTATAGAATAGTAGTGTTCATTGTTTGAGAGTCAAAAACTTCCCAAAATCGTGAGAGTACAAGTAAGAAAAAAGAGGTTACCCGTAGCATAAAAAATCATAAAAATGAATTAAAGTGACTTAAAAACCGACCTTCATTGGATCGAGAACTGTGTAATCAATATTTTTTTGGATTAGTTAACTAACATGGGGTTGTTTTACAAGTTGGTACCATGATAACAGGTGAAAACGGATGGCAATGCATCAGAAACTATCATTTATGAAATTGTAGTGCAGAGTGAGGTTCTAAGCTATTTATTTGAGCGGTGCTCTATCCTAGCGGATTCGACTTAATGCAATCATGAAGACCAACATCGTGAGAACAGTTAGCTTTGGACAATGTATTCGGACCATCTGAAGGAGGCGAACGCGCCGAAACGTTAGTTGAGTAACGCTTGTAGCAATCTCGTTCTAGGTCAATGATCTAATGAAATAATATGCGGAAAGGACAGAAAAATCGAAATGTACGATGAAAACTAGGAAAGTCGTCACTTTCGATGGAAATAGAACGGACGGTAGGAATTGCATACGCTTCACGGGAGGAAACTGGGCGTCGTACACCGCATAATATTTAAAATGATGTGATAAAATTGGCGTCGATCAACGTAAGGGTGCGCCATGCATTCGACTTCACCAAGCTTCATAAAGGTGATTCAATGAAGGCAAGGTGCAAGGTGTCAGGTCAGTGTTTTCATCCTCCTAGAGAATTTTGGTAGCAATTTACCGACCGCGGAAGATGGGAATGCTGATGGGTCCTGGGCACGGGATCCAACCAGAGATCGATGGAGTGTGTATTGCATGGTATCTTTAACCACTTTGCTACATTAACCTCTCTGTTATCCAAATTCTGACGTGCGTTTTTGCCAATGTATTTGGGTAGAGTATTGTCTTTTTCTTGCCATTAAGAGTGCATGTTCATTTTTTTTCTTCTATTTTCAGGTGTTCGACACAAATGCGCCGCCATCCCTTCTCATTATTGATGACGTTTCAACGTGGGAGAGGCTTGGAATGCGACCGTGTTCCGTAGTTTGTCTGATTCACAAGCTTTATACTCGGTTTGTATTGAAAGAGGATTTTTGTCCGTAAACCCGTTTATGACGTTTACGACTTCCTCAGTAATTGCTGTGGAGGTTTTTTAGGTTGGAATCAAATGGGTTATTGTTGGCAT
Organism: Angiostrongylus costaricensis; assembly: GCA_900624975.1. Taxonomy (NCBI): domain Eukaryota; kingdom Metazoa; phylum Nematoda; class Chromadorea; order Rhabditida; family Metastrongylidae; genus Angiostrongylus; species Angiostrongylus costaricensis. The sequence goes on from UYYA01003938.1 coordinate 22,367, forward strand.
CGTTCTCTATGGTGACGAAGTCGTTCTACACACTCTTCAGCAAGGCAGATTTCGTAATAGAACTAACCCCAGTTGGTTCTGGGTTTGAAAAGGATGTGACTGGACAGGTAGAGGCGGTGTCGTATTTTTGGAAAGCTAGGAAATACTGTTTTAAATAGTGTCGTAAAGTCAACGCTTATCGATTTTTATGATCAACAGGTTTATATCATTATATTTCAGATGGTTGTAAGCGTCCATGGAGGAGGTACAACACCGGAAATTTCCGAATTCCTTTATGTAGAGGGAGATCGATCCATGAAGTGTTATTATCGTGGAACACGATCCTTTTTAAATACATGAATAAAAATTTGAACAATCTTGTTGTGAATGCGTTACATTTATTAAATTTCGATACACTATAGGCGTAATAGAATATCAGTTATATTTTGAGTAGATAAATGAATTTTCTTGCAAGTACGCTTTACAAAACCTTTTCATCCGTGTTACAGATTGTGGAAATCCGCTGTAGTTTCACCTAGAAGGTGGGGACTGCACTTATTCTAGCGCTTACCTTTTTCTCTACAAAATTAGATTGGCAGAACATTCTTTTACATCAGAGGTCACGTCTAACGTGTTGGTGTTTATTGTACGAAATCTTCATGATATACTTGATATCGTATATCGTGGGGATTTGGTAAGTACAACATGGTTACTTGGATGGCCCATCCTCACTGGTTGTGTGGACACGAGCACAATTTCCATTCTCTCGGAGTTTTCCCGGTTTAGCCATTGTAGTTCCCTGAAGTCCCGACGTAAGGCAGACTAAAGTCTGTCCCAGGTATGTGCTATCACCGGCGGTCGCCACCCTTGTGGAGCACGGAGAGATCGGCCACCATGCGACTGGTTCTGTACCTGGACGGTGGTGGATCCTGCTATTGGATTTGGTAAACACAACAAGTTGGAAGTCCTGCTGAGTCGTACTTCCACTCGTTTTTCTCTTGCTAATGGACAGGGATGCGTGTAGCATAGTGGTAGGAAGCGCCTGCAATACACATTGGATCGATTCCTGCACCCGTAGCCAACCTAGTCTTCCATCCCTCCGGGGTCGGCAAAGCACTACAAGATTTGTCTGAGAGAATAGCAGCACTGACTCGAAACATCGGTAGGTCACTGCAAGTCACTGTAAAAGCCAAATATGCATTCCCTCACCTCCAACGATGCTTAATGAAGTCGAATGTATGGCTCATCCCTCAGAAGTTGATCAACACCGACAGCTCTATCCTTTTTCTTCCCTTTAATGAATGCATGGGACCAGAACGTGTTCTCAACGTGCTCGCATGCAGCTCCCGTGCTGATGGACGAGTTCTCGGCTGTTGGTGTCATTTTTAAATACTTCTGAGGTACAACACGTATGGCCCACTCATTGTTAGGAGGTGATGTGTTGAATGAGTTTTTCATAACTAACATAAAGGAACAAGTTCCTAATTATTGCTAGAAAAAATCAGTACCAAGTATCTACTCTGATCTAATAATTTATCCTCTAATCGTTGCTTTCTGTCAGTTATTATTTCTAACTAGTTTTTAGTCCTCCGTCGTTGAGCCACTAATTTGTTGCGATGAGTAACCGAAGAAGACATCTAAATGATGGTGGGTTTGTAATATTAAAGCGTTCGTACTCGATGTTGCACTGTTCTACTAGCTAGTTGAGAGACAGACAAAATGAAAGACCCGCATGGTGTGGTGGTGAACGCGTTAGCCCCTGGAAAGGCAATAGCGCGTTCGCTTCTCACCGCAGACACCTGCGGTCCGGAGTTTTGGAAATATCTCAGCATCGTTGTAGTTGTATTGCACATAGTACCCTGACTGGAAAATTTGAAATAGGCAGGAAATAAAAAGTTAACATTGTGTTTCCATAGCTTTATAAAAAGTCTATTTCGAGGGGTAGGTGGGAGAGGAGCGAATTTCATCTTTCCCCTTCCCTTTGCCGTAACAGATTGTTCAGTCGTTAACTACTGCTTTTCTCTTTAGTTTAAGGACTACTTTGTTAAAGTACTGAAATAGTGCGACGAGTCCTAACTTTCCACTGGAAAACCTTCAAAGTCATAGAATTGAATTCAATTCATACGTTTCTTTGTCGTTTAGATTACGAGGTCGATTTGAAGAAGCGTCGTGGTCCTTCGGAATACGATGAAGTTGAACATCGTCTTCAGAACCTGATAGTAAGAGTCGATGAGAACGTGAGTGTATTTTTGTTCGATAGCATTTTGTACGTCATATGGCTGATCTTCAGACCGGTGGTTCTTCATTGGAAAGCAACTTAGAGAGTTTATGTTCGCTCTTAGAGGCAGATCTCGACAAATATCGAACGAAAATTATTGAAACCATTACGTTTTGGTAAGGCCTGCTAGGTGTTTTGCTCGCCGAACCTCCTGAGTCCTGTTTTTCAGCGTGTGTCAGTTACCTGATAAAATAACTATCTACTCTACGTTGGTAGGACTTTTGAACGCAAAGAACTTCAATTTCGGTGGAGAGGCGAGTGAATACAATTCAACAGTGGGCGATGTCTTTGCTTAAGAAGAAAGTTTAGATTGTGGAAAAGCTGACTTCAGAGCTGCAGAAGAAGCTTGAGGCTGAGGACTTCCAGCAAGCAGTGTTTATTGTTAGTCTATGTTTCGGCGTTACTTGCGGCGGAATAAGTCCAAGTTTTTCAGATCGCTTTTCTTTGTGATCTCGGTAACAGTCGCGTTCTAACCTTAAGCTCTATTGTCGATTTCCTTGAGGCTCTCTTACAATCAGCTTTTGAAGAAAATGTTCCGCAAGTGTGTTGTCTTCTCATGCTTATCTTCCCTTTTCCGATATTATCGACAGACTAATTCGCATCTAGGTTCGCACAGATTGGTTTGCTTATGTTGTCCTGCGTGTTTTGCCATGGATCGGACTCGAACTAAGCGAAAAGAAAAAAGAGGAACTAGATAATATACTTGAAGCAGCAGGCAGATACATTGAGGGAAGGAAGAAGGTCCATGTAAAGGTATGTTCTTGCATCATGCATATTTTCTTGAGCCGCGTGAAGCGCAGTGGTCGGAGGCACCTTGCAATACACCTGGTATCGGTCACCGCACACCAGGCTCACCAAGCATTCCATCCCTACGGGGTCGATAAAATTGGTACCAAACCTGTCTGGGAGGATAGCGTCACTGGCTCGATACATCGTTAGGCCACCGCGAGTCATTGTAAAGGCCAGGTATGCATTCAATCACCTCCAACGATGCTTAATGAAGTCGAAAGCATGGCGCATCCCTCAGGGATCGATCAACGCCGAGAGCTCTTTTTAGCTCTATGCTTGTTCTATCCTTGTATTTTGTTTAATATTTCAAGATGCTGCAAGTGTGGAGTTCGAGTGCGCACCACGAGCAAGAAGACAGCCTAGAATGTCTGCTGGCCCAAATAAGATCGCTTCAAAGCGTGGGATGGAAAGAAAAGCAAATTGCCAGGCACTATGTTGCTTTTGATGCAGCTCTTCAGGATGCTCTACAGCATAACTTACCGAGGTAATTGACCGTGGTAGTTTTTTTTTAAATATCTAATCCGGTTCTGAGGTGCACGTGTTCATTTATTAGCTTCTCTCCACCTGATCACAAACCGGAATCGAATTACCCTTTACCGACCGTTGTTTTTCGTCTTTTCGATTACGCGGACTGTCCGGATGATGTGAGTATTTCTTATTTATTGCTAGTGAGTCAGGAGCAGTTTAATAGGTGATTATTTCTTAGGGTCCTGTTTTACCAGGAGCTCACTCCATTGAACGATTTTTGATAGAGGAAGAGTTAAATTGGATAGTTGAATTCAATGCCGGTGATAGGAAGATTTGGTAAGTTTTTTATTTCTTCTGTCTGTTGTGTTTTCTTGCTTTGTTCCCAATACATTGCATATTTAGAGCAACCCAGAAGCGCTTCAACTCTATGATTTCACTGTCTTGTTACAACATTTACATCTTACACCTTCTTTTTAATTTAATGAAGCCTTGTTATTCATTCGTGCATCACATCTGTTATTTCCTATCTCTTTCTTGGCAGTACAAAAGGTTTAGGTGCATTAGACGGTCACCCTGACGAAGTTATTGATGGTTCCAGAAAAGGGAGCTTATCACCCTGAAGAACTTGATCCACAATGACTTAGTTTTGCTAACCTTTGTTTACCTGCCCTCTACTTTATTTCGTTTTAAACCGTTATTCTGTGATACTTAGTATTACAGACGTACTTCTTGTACGTGCCATCCCACTATGTCTTCCACTCATTCTTTCAGTGCCTTCAAACTTGAGAGATGCTAGCTTAATATATGACTTCGACTTAAGGATTTGCGAGCATCAACGACCGATATGGCAGTTCATGTACAAGGTTCACAACATAGATAGTAGAACCGTTAGTTTGACGGTTTAATAAAAAGTTCCAAATTAACCAGGACATCGCTAATTTCACCCGGCAACATGGTCATAGTTTCAGTCGTCTGAGATGCTTAAGTTCGGAGTAAATTAAATTGCTTCGAGATCGTCGTCATTTACAATTGTCCCAATGTGAATTGGGAAGAATCGCCTTTTTGTGATCAGTGGCGGAATAGTAACTTTCTAGCGATATTCAACTCTTAATCAAGCGCTTGTTATCGGAAATATCTGTTGGCGCGTGTGGCGCAGTCGTCGAGGGCGCCGTGTAGTACACGAGGGATCAATTTCCGCGCTTGCCTGGGAGGATAGCAGCACTGGCTCGATACATCGGTAGGCCAGATATGCATTCAGTTACCTCCAACGATGCGTGATGAAGTCGAATGCAAGGGGCTTCCCTAAGGGATTGATCAACGCCGAGAGCTTAATGCTTCATCCTTCATGTGTTGCGCGCCATTTGGTGTTCGCACCGACTTTTGGGAGGTGACGATTTCTTTTCTTATTTGCATAACAATTATTAGTTGATTGAAGCTGTAACGCTACCAATCGGAAATCCAATTTCATTACCAGTGTTATATTGTAGTAACAGTAGGTCTTTCCTTTATTCCTATTTATTTTTTCTGTTTTTTTCTTCCCTAGTATTCTTTCTCTTTCTACTCCACTTCTTGTTTCTTAGTCTTTGAATTTTTATTCGTTGGTCGATCCAAATAGCACGGCTCAATTACAGTAGATGAGAAGTTAGTTTCTCTTTCTCATCGTGATTGAGTTATATTTTCATGTATCTCTATTAGCATATGGTAATGGGCACGACTTCATTTTTTTTCTGTAAAACTGCCGCTTCTTCAGTGCTGAGGAATTGACTGCTTACTCACGCGGTGCAAATGTTCCTATCGCTTATATGATCTTGGAAGTGTTGTTTTCACAACTTTTTCGTCTTCCATATCCTCCACAACACACAGGATTTTATGGTGAGCTACTAGCGATTGGTCGTTTATCATCTACTTTCGACTGAGTCTTTACTTTCTCGAGAACTTGTAGCTAAAAGTTTTTCCATTCACATAGAAGCCTATTTGGTGTAGCAAATCAACTTATCACTCGTGACCGCATAATCTCTTGGACTCAGTCGTTTGTTTATTCTATATTGGGGCTACGGCAATCTTTCTAGGTCCTCTCCTGTTGGATTTATGTAGGGTGCAATCGTCAACAATGCCTCAGGTACTGGCGCAAGCTGCCGAACTGCTTTATCAACGAGCTACCACTATGCAACCATTATGTCTGGATAGGTTTGCTGCAATTAGTTAAACATCTTCCAGTTATTATTTCACGTTATATCTGATGAATTGTTCTAGATTTGTCGACTGGTTCAGTTTCCATTTATCTAATTTTGGTTTCCGTTGGTCGTGGAACGACTGGAAAGATTGTCTTACTGTAAAATAATTTTAGTGATTCGTTATGATTCTTATCAAGTCCGACGTTAAATCTCTGGCTTTGCCTTCTTTTTGAGGCTGATCGATGGGATGTGAAAAAGATTTTTGTTGGTGAGGTTATTGAAAAGTGCCGTCGGCTTTCGTATTATGCACATCTGAAAGATTTCCTACCGAAATCATTTGCTCCCATGATTCCACCACCACCTGATGTTATTTGCAAGTATGACGACGGTGAGATCTCCAGTTCTTCTCCAGGTTCTCGTTATTCCAGATATTGGTAATTACAGAAACTATGCCTGGTTACGAACTTGCCTCCAAATTTGTTAGTTTTATTCAAAATCGGGCTGATGACAATACAGTTATTGCTGAAATTCGTGATGCAAATAGTCAGTACGACCCAGAGATATTCCAGATATTCTTTTCGGTGTGTTGATGAAAGTTGTTACCAAAATATTTACGCTTGGTAATTTCTTAAATGCTTCAGATGTTAATGAAAACCACTGCAAAGTCGTTCAGTCATACTTTTGTTGCGTTGACCAGGTGACTTCTTTTCTCTGTTTATCAGTGCATAATTCTCGTATATATTTATATGTGCACCCATGTACATTGTTCCCCTCAACCGGCGCGCGTGACGCAGCGGTCGAAGGCGCCTTGCGATACACATGGAATCGATCCCTGTGCCTCAGGCTCATCAGGCCATCCATGATTCCGGAATTGGCAGTTGATACCAGACTTCTCAGGGAGGATAGCGTCACTGGCTCGATACATCGCTAGGCCACCGCGAGTCATGTAAAGGCCAGATATGCATCCAATCAACTCCAAACGATGCGTAATGAAGTCAAGTGCATGGCGCATCCCTAAAGATGATCAAAGCAGAGAGCTTTATCCTTTTATTCTGTTATTCTCTTTGAAATAGATTTATTACGTTACATTCCATCAATTAATGCTAATGATTTATTGTAGGTATAGTTTGACACTGAAAACAGTCGCCGATAGTTCCGATGAAATGCAGGAAGTTCTCTTGCAAACCCTTTTCCATTGTTGGCGAAACAATCACCTGGTGAAGATTATGGAAACTTGTTAGATAATAGTGCTATGTATCTTCACAGTTATATTGCTGCATAATTTTTTAATGTTTTAGCGTCTCATCATACTGGTGGACAAGATGCTCAAGATGCAAATTTTGGACTGTGGTGTTGTAATTTCATGGATTTTCAGTGGAAGTCTTCGAAGCGAAACACACAAGTGGGAATTTTTTGAACCAAATGGAGAGGCAGAACTAAACTGTACTTGAATCCTCCTTGTTCATTTCTCATTTGAAAATGTTTGCTCATTCTAAGGCAGTGGAAATGGGAGGTGCTGAATACGGCATTGGAGCGTCTTTCACGCCATATCCATAAGGTCGCTCACGATGTGCAAATTTTGCAAAAAAGAGTTAAACATCAACGAATTGGTGGCGACGATGAGGTTTGCTCTTAAATTGTCTAACATTTATGCGGTATTTTTAGCGGTATAATAGTCTTCCAATGAAGATGTTGTAGATGGACGACATGGATGTGAAAACTCGAGAGCAAGAGGAATTGGAACAGCAGAAGGAAAAGCTCGAAAATCTGAAAGACTTCCAGAAGTCTCTTTTTCTCGACGTTTTGCATGTAAGAAATGGTTGTTGTGCTATATATCCGTTTGATATAATAGTCCGTTTGTGCCTTCGATGTTTTATTTGTGTTTTCAGAAGTTTACAGTGTTACTCACGGAATATATTTTTCATTGTGAAACAGAAGGAAAGAATTTTCGCACACCCTATTTTTTTTGGATCAAAGGACGGTTCAAGCAAATATTTCTTATGGTGGGTTCAGTTTTTCGACTTTGTTGTTCGTAGTATTTGGTTAATATGTTGTGTAGATGAAAAGTAATGCAAGCATAGTTGATTCCATTATCTATGATGAAAACATAGAACAGTTTGTAGATTACAAACAGCAGGTGTAGTGGGTAGTAAAAATTGATAGTCGATAGCTTTAATTCGTTTCCGAGAGAGAGCTTTGTAGTTGCACTCTTCTATTTTTTATAACCAGTATTTTTCGAAATACCTAGTCAATTTGCGCTCACACAGTTTTAGCAGTGATGCTTAAAGTTAGGTATAGAACCTTTGTTATTGAAAAGCTAACGCCAATAAATTGTTCACGTCATAGTACAACGTAGTTGAATAAAACACCGCGGTTAGTAGCGCCGTACTTGTTTATTATTCTGTTCGATATAAGAATAAGACTCGCAGACATCACTATGGTTGAAGTGAACCTCCACCGTGAATGATGATAGCGCGAGAAAGGCAGGAAGCGAGGATGTACTGGAGCTCTCACTACTCGTGAATAAAGGTCATTCAAAGTAAAAAGCTCTTAAAGGCTCTCGGTGTTGATCATTCCCTGAAGGTTGCGCCATGCATTCGACCTCATTAAATATCGTTGGAGGTGATTGGATGGATATCTGGCCTTTACAATGACTCGAGGTGGCCTACCGATGTATCGAGCCAGGCTACTCTCCCACACAAGTCTGGTACCAATTGGCCTAACCCGGAGGGATGGAGAGCTTGGTGAGCCTGGGGCAGGGGGATTGATTACACGTGTGTGTGCCTCCTACCACTGCGCCACACGCGCCCGTTCAAAATAACGACGTAAATATCAATTCAGTCATCAGCGCATCTCACACAGACCACAGACCATTGTGCTGACTTTCAGACTAGCAATGTTATTCTCTGCACGTAGTAATTACTAAGACTGTTTTGATACGATTTCATTTCGCCGGGAGAGACTATTGCCTTTGATTAGGATAAAGAAACAGCAATGCTGTATTTGAGCATAGTAACTGTTAACAATTAGAATGTGATTAAGGTGAAACTGCAAAAGTTTTTTGGTGAAAGCGAAATTATTCAAATTGCAGTCAACCGGTTAGATATGTTCTAATCAGATGTTTTATGCGTGTACATCTATGATCGAGTAACTAGTAAGCAATTTTTTAAATGTTAATTTGGTATTGTGATATAGATCAGGGTTATACATGTGCGTTTTCTCTCATTAAATTCTTCGAGAGGTTTTTTTTACAGCACGGTGCCGACTTGCATGAGTTCACCGAAGATCTTCGTCGAGAGTTGTTCTCCAGTTCCGATATTGACCCAAATGTTTTAGAGATATTCCAGCAGTTTGTTGCCTTACGATCCTGATACTTTGTGACCGACAACTTCCGTATTTGTTTTCGAATTCGTTGAAATTGTGTAATAATAGTTAAATAGCACATGGTCTGAAACTATGTTACTGTTGTTTGTGTTATTCTGTCCATAATTTATTTATGCAGTTAATTGTTGCCGTTTCTTTTTCCTTATCACTCATGTTTTGCGTTTTGTGAATTCCGTACTATTAAAGATCGGACTTTTTATCGTTTTGCTTAATTAAGTGGCACATAGAATTTGTGGTGTGCAAGTGATTCGATCTCTCTTCCATTGATACCCCTTTTATTCGAAGCTCTCTAGTTTCCTCTTAAGCTAAAGGTTCATAGATGTGAGTTTGTTTTTGAATCGCATCGTGGACGAAATCAAGGAGTTCTCAAAAGCCTTAAAAAATGAGTTCCTAGTTCTTCGATGTTGCAAAGTGTGGTACGATGTTAGGGAACTCTTTGCGGGATGTATACGCTGCTCAGGTTTTAGTTGCAGTCAACTAACCAACCTCGCAGTACCAAGGATCTATTATTATTGAGGATTTGCTTGAGATGGATAAGAGAGTTTCATTCGGTCACCTTGTTCTAACAATGTATGTGCCTGAGCATAAAGGATAAAAGATGACGCTTTCGGCGTTGATCAACTCTCTAGGGATACGTACGTTCATACGCAAATGTGTCCGCCTCACCTTATCTTTGACAGTTTGGTGTATTGAATGGCATCTTCGATTTTTGATCCCTGAATCAGGTTGGAGTTTCGGATCCCTTCCTTCAGTTATGTGAAATAGAATACTCCTAGCATCGTCCTTTTGACTGCGCGTTCAATAACGCTGAGTGATCTTTCATCCTGTTTACTCAGCGACCAGGTTTCTGACGCATACATTAGGGCAGGAAGTACCGTTGAGTGGAAAAGGTGGGCACGGAGCCGGGTGTTCCTTGTTCTCTTCACTATATCCTCGATGCTGTTGAAAGCTCCGCAAGCCGCTTGTTTTCTTCTGCTCAGCTCTGGAGCTAGGTCGTTCATCATATTGATTTCCCGACCTAAATAGATATAACTGGAACATTCGGAGATATTCGTTCCGTTGAGCGTGAATGGGGCATGCGAAACCAATCCGTTCTTCGTGAGCATCGTTTTTGTGAGAATTAGTCGAAGACCAATCATTCCACAGGCTTTATCAAAGTCGTTAAGCATACGTTCCACTTGGCTAATGTTTGGTGTTATAAGGACGATGTCATCAGCAAAGCGAAGTTGGTATAACTGCCGAGCATCGATTTACACACCCATATCATCCCATTCCAATGTTCGCATGACTTTCTGGAGGATGGCCGTAAATAATTCTGGCGGGATGGTATCGCCTTACGTAACTCCACCTCTAGCGTTCTCCTCTTTTAACGTCAATGTTAATATCGTTGTAGAATGGTGATATCTCGGGTGTGAAATTTTTGTACAGCTCACGAAGTGTCCTCATGTACTGAGTAGGGACTACTTGACTATCAAGGGCTTCCAAGTTTGCTTCTACCTCAGCTGAATCAATGCCTTCTGTAAATCGATGAAAGTGAGACAGAGCGGTCTTTTGTACTCTCGCGATACTCTCGCGAATGAGTCGTGTTACCGTGTGAATGTGGTCCATCGTACTAAATCGTTTTCGAAACCCTGCTTGCCCACACGGCTGTTCTTTGCCTAGTGTTCTGTCAATCCTGTTTAGGATGACTCGAGTGAAAAGTTTGTAGACGACAGACAGTAAGCAGATTGGGCGATAGTTGCCGACATCGTGCAGGTCACCCTTCTTGATCAATAACGCGGTCTACCTGGTCTTCCACTGAGTAGGGACCTTGCATTCAGACAGGTAACGTGTGAAGAGCCGAGCCAGTGTGTTTACGAGGACTGGCGGAAGGTTCCTCAGGTGTTCTGGTCTAATCCTGTCTGGACTTGGTGATGTTCGATTTTTCACCGACGAAATGGCATGTCGGATTTCCGAACCCAGCCTCTGCAGCTTCGGCCATTACTGCTGCTCTTCTCTCTCTAAGATCTTCTTTTATGGCTTATCTGCATTGTTTTCCAAGCTCGGACGTTATTTCGTGGTTGCCTGCTGCTCGTGCGATTCCACGCTGGCATCTCAGCTCGAGTGTTTCTCGAGACAGACGTCTCTTGGTGACTTTCGAACTCTCAACTTTCATAGCGCTAACGTGAAAATGTTGAATAAGCCGATCGTATTCTTCGTCGATGTTATCGACAACGGCATCTTCCCAGCAGCCGACTAATGGATTGAATAAATCCCAGTGTACGGTGGTTCTGGAACTTCGGTTTTGGAATTTAGCGGCTTTTCTCCTTTCCGCGAGAAATAGAATCTTGCATGGAGGAGACGATGGTCTGATCGCGTTTCGAATTTTAGGACAACAGCGACAACGGTTAGGCAAAACCTTCTATTTACTATGATGTGGTCTATATCGTTATAGTACTCTCCATTGGGAGAGTCAAACGTCCAGCGTTGAGGGTGGGGCTTCTGGAATTGCGAGTTACCATGGATTGTCTTGGTCGCCATGATAAACTCAGACAACCGCTCACCCTGTTCGTTCCATTCTAATCCGTGGGTCCCAATGTGACGTTCTTCTTGGTCCAATCTTGGCGTTGAAATCCCTAATGATCACCTTGAAGAATGTATGGTCTTCTCTGTGGAACTTCTAGAAGTCCATGTTGAACGCTTCGACTTCTTCTTCGTCATTGTTTGATGTCGGCGTGTAAACGACGAAGTCTGTCAAAGCCGGTATTGATCCACATCTTTTTAATCGTAAACGTCCGATTCGGGTTGTAAGCTGTTCGAATGAATCGATGCTCATGGACAAACTCGTGTTGACTAGAACGCCGACGCCGCCGACTCTACCGTCGCATGTTCCGAGGAACAGTTCTTCTCCGGTATCATAGACAACGTTGAAAGGCTGTTGTCTTCTTGTCTCGGCTAGCCGATGACGTCCTACCTTGTTCTTCTTGCTTCCATGAGCAAGTCTTCTATCGAGGACTCGGATGACGTGCATTATAGGTACAGATCGTCACCTTCCTTCTTCGTGATCTAGGCAGCTTCCATTGGTCCTGAGATTCTAGCAGCTTCTCCGTACTCGTCTTGCCCGACGCTGCGAAATTGGGGGTTCTTTCGGGGTCAGGGGAATGAGGCCCGTTTTTTTTCAGTGTGTTTAGCATTTTTGATACCCACATATAGCTTGCTGGGCTCTGAACGTGGGGGCTGGATATACTCACTGGTAGCTTGCCAAGCTCTCCCAGAGCCAGTTGTTGAAATTCCAACCCATCTTGCCAACATCCAGATGTTTCTGAATAGTTTCCGTAACGTGCGTCCTAAGACCGCGAATACAATAAAGTCCTTCGACGTTACCGCCCTTTATGCAAACGTGTCGAATGACTCCGTCATACAAGCCATCTTCGAATTCCTCATGCAACCAATAGACATGTATAACTTCTTAAATCGGTAGGTCATAGCACTCTTAATGGAATGTCTAAATTGCTCAATCTTTAAGTGTTTCAAAAAATATTACGCACAAATCAGAGGGTTGGCAATGGGGCAGCCACCAGCACCAAGGCTTGTCGTTGCTTTTATGTGTAAGGTGGAAGCACCAGTAATCGAATTCCGGAAGGTTCAGTGCTACCCACCTCCCTAACCGAGGTCCTGACTTTGCCTTTTTCTCGGCCGCTTTTTTACTCTGTCAGTGCACCTGTCAACTGGAATGGTTACTTCAGCACCGTTACGGCGGCATTTCACATTGCAACCTGCCATGAAAAAAGATGAGGCATTAAATAAGAAATTATGATATTGTGATTCCGACTGCAACTTTAGCTTAACTGGTTTCATTGCCGATTTGTGCTTCCCAGATCATTATCGTTTACGAGTGATCGCTGATGGCACCGTTGGAGTAAAAGTAGCTAAGAAGAACGCGAAGTAAGGGGTCGAAGTCCAGTTGAAGCTCTAAATCTTGCTCTTTTCTCAGCACACCTGCGGCTGTATTTCACATGATAACCTGTAATGAAAAAAGACGTGCAGTGAGCAAAAAGTTAAGACCTTGTCAAGTTAAATATAATTTGTTTAAATACGGTTTCAGTTGTGAGGTCATCTACCTTAGAAAATGAATTCGGCAGCGCTTTGCTCCGAGAGAGACTGAGTCCACTGCAGTTTTGTTCTTCTATCCATAACCTTACATTTGCATACTTGTACGCATACATATATGGAAACACTACTGAAATGTTAAAATCCAATTTCGATTATTTTTCTGCGATCCACTTACTCGGAAAGGTACGTGGAGCTTGGGCATTTGGCGGTTAGCGTGTTAGAAGCGTAGCAAAGTGACATCACACTTATACCTCATAAATGAAAGCAAAATGCGTGGGTTGCTGTCCATTTGTACTTGTCGATTGTGTACGCGTCGATTCGGTCACGTTGGCAATTGAATGGTTGTGGAGTGCATGGGAGGTGATTTGAAGTCGGCTGTCTGCAACAAACAACTTCCACTTCCACACTGGAAAATCAGTGTAGCGGCACAATTCGGAAGGCTTCCACTGGACATTTCTTGAAAGCAAAAACTAGTAATAACAAGGTTTTCGTTCCCAAGACCACGATCGGGTTGCTGACACCTCAGGGCAGCAGAAATACTGAGATGCTGCTGAAGTCTCAGGGCCATTCTATGCTGCTCAAACCGGATTTGGTTTCAGCGATAATCATCACGTACAATCCATGAAGACTAGAATCTGAATCCTCTACCAGAAACCCAATGGAGCTAGTTAAAAGTCTAACTTTCAAGTAATCGAACCTCCTCAGGTCAAACGAGATGACGACGCCCATTAAACGCCATTTCATGATTCCGCAAAAGAACTTCTCACCGGAACACGCGACTATCAAGGGGTCACTGCAGTTAGCACGTTCATTACCACGAGCTTCGGCATGAACGCCGGACTCCTTGGAACAACTGACACTAGAGTTAGACGCTGACTGTTGGATTCTCGTTGCCTGCATTTAATATAAACGAATAGAAAACCATTAGACAGACATGCTAAATAAAATTGCAAAGGTCTATCATATTCGTCGTTTTCTGCCTCAGCAATCATGAGGCAGTCGTCAACCATATGCGACGCTGATCAGCGGCTCTTCCTCAGTGGAAGACACATAAAAACGGCTCTGAAGAAGACGATGCTGCCGAAACGTCAGCAACAATTGTGTTGCATGTGTGTTATTTCATGGAAGTAAACATATGCTGTTTGACAGCTTCGCGATTGCTGAGACAGAAAACGATGAATTTATAATCCAGTGCCGAGGTTAATAGAATGTTGATCCTGGGATCTATACACCATATATTTTACAAGGTAATCGAGTGCACTGTGGTGTTAATGGAATAGAACGTCCTGATAAGTACAAGGCCCCTGTTCGACACTGTCTTACGGCAGCCAAGCCTCCTATCCTTCCAGGGTCGGGGAATTAGTATCACAGTAAGGTGAAAAGTTCCCTAGGAGCCACAAGACCTAGTAGCACTCTAGAACAGCTATCCTAGGATTCCAGTGAGAATCGATTCTTCCCATGGTTTCAGAGAGAATGTAATCTTCACTTGGAGACTCCCACATCTAGGGTTGAGAGGAGGGGTTGTGAGTTATTAAGAATGCCTTCATTCATAAAGAGAAACCTCACCCTAATTTATACTCCTGAAGTTATGTCTCTTATGTTCCCTAGGGACAAATGAATGTTGATGCCACCGACAATAACTTTATGGAGCATATGTTCTTTGCACTGTGTAGTCTCTAAGCCCTCCTATTCATCATACTAGCTTGATATTGGAGTTAAGATGGCGAACGTTTTTAATGTCTGTATTTGTCCGTATATGTTCATTCATAAACGAACGACTCGGGCAGGAGTTAGTAGTTCGAATGGGTAATTTTGGTCCCTGCCCGTCATGTTGACGAGCACAATGCTGCCAACTTCACTATCGTTTGTTTCGATTAACAGTTTTTTTTATTTTAAAACGAAATTTCATGTGCGCTGTCTTCTCTCAAGCCTGTCCGATGACGTCATAAATATCCTCTTTAGATTGCAGCATGAACTCTTCAGTGAAGGACCCAGATGCTTGTGTGTATCCGTTAAAGACACGAATTGTCAACACAGATTTGGCCAATCGGCAATAGTGATAAGATTTAGACAGCGTCTCCTTTGTGCTCGTTCAGTGGAACACTATCACTTCGTGAGCACTTTTGTCCTTAAGAGAAAGAGATCTCTTATTAACTGTTAGTGAGGAGAAATTTCTAGTGACTGGCGTAAAAATGGCTGCACCCACAGGGATTTGCAAAGTAAACACAAAGGTCACGTGCTGAACGTTACTCCTACCTACCTCCCATTTGCTTTCCAACCACTTGATTACCGGCTTTTGGCCAAAATGGCGTACACAACGCCTCCATTCTTTGAATTCACCTGCTTCTCAGGAAAAGGTTGTGGTCGCAATTAGCTAACGTTCAATTGTTTATTCTCCACATTTGAGACATCACGTAGTCTTCAGACTAATCAAATACAGTTTCCACAACGAAGTGATGTTTCGTCTGCCTATAACAACACAGTGTGACACTGAAAAAGTAAAAGACTACCACTGTCATTTGTCAAATTCTTTTTTAAATGTGAAAGGAAGAAATCACACGTGGCGATAGGTAAAATGCTTCTAGAGATCAGCTTAATTCAGAGAACTGCCTGTAATTCCTTTGCGTCGGTTTGTCTGCACAGCAAGAAAGGAAATGCTGTGGGACTCGTAGAAATAAAGGAAATATACCTATAAAAAATAAAAATAGCACCTACAAAACACGGCCAAGAGAAAGCCGAAAGGAAGGAGATGCATGGTGTGGTGGTGAACACGTTAGTCTCTAGACAAGGTAATAGCGGATTTGATCCCCACCGCAAGCACCAGCGGTCCGGAGATTTGCAAATATCTCAACACCATTATGGTTAAATGTGTATGAGTTCAAAGGCTACTTCTTGTAAATTGTGATGCGTAGGAAATAGTTCTCATTCAATGACGCTTAGCACGACATTTGAAAGGTATGACTGAAAAAGTTTGTATGATAAAAAAACACTCAGAAAGAAATTAATCATACAGTCCGTTTTTACCAGAATTTTGTGCAAATAAACGTGCCCAAACTCCAATCAAAATGTTGAGAATCCTTCACTGATGAATCTATGTAATCATATAGATAAATACTGCAAATGGTTAGGCGATCTCGATGAATTTTTGATACTCTGGAAATGGTGGTTGATTAGAAAGCGGGGATTAATGAAGAAGAAAAAAGGATGAAGCTCTCGGCGTTGACCAATCCCTCAGCAATGCGACACGCCTTCGATTAAGCATTGTTTGGAAGTGAATGAATGCGTATCTGGTTCTTACAAGGACTCACGACAGCCTACTGATGTATAGAGCCAATGCCGCTATACTCCCAGATAGGTCTGGTACCAATTTGCCGAGCCCGGAAGATGGAGAGCTTTTTGGGGCAAGGGTGCGAGGATCGATCCCATGTGTGTGTTGCAGGGCACCTCCGACCATTGCGTCACACGGGCCCATCAGAAAGTGAGGATATTTATGGAAATAAAGAGCGATCCTAAAAATAAAAGTGACTAGTGATTTTAAAAATATTTCTTCAGAACTCATGTTGTGGGTGCTTGCTGTGCATCTCTTTATTAATTTCGACCATCGTAGAACGTTTCGCCAAGCAGGTCATTAGCCTTCATCGGTTATATCTACTCGATAGTTGTATGGAATGTAGATCTAATAGTATACTTTCATCAGAACAGCTGTTGTTATAAAAAGAGCACGGTAATATGAGGAATCTCCAGGTTAAGTGACATAGATGCATAGACGACAATTTATTGAATTGAACAACAGATCCCTAGCATCCATCCAAATCATAAAACGATTTAAGCAACGTTTGAAGGACAACGAAACGAATGGAATAAGCATTATGGCCCACATTACGCATGAGAGAGAATATTCTGGAGAATCGAAATCAGCGGGGGTGAAAAAGGTGTGCCACGATTTGGTGAAATTGTAAGGTTGGTCATCTGTGGCCACAACCACACGGAAATGTGACGACAAGTCAAATGGCTAAAGCACCTCTCAGTGTCGGCAATGTGAGCAGTTCATGATATTTGAATGAACTAACTCCGTTCATTAACGACTTGACTCTGCCTACGGCTAATTCGCTCACTTATCTTCCATCTTTTTGAAGTGTCATTCAATAATAGAAGGATTCAGTTCTAAGAACTGATGATCACTGATGAGAGACATTCACGCCGCGTCGCACAAATATCGACTAGTAACAACGTGCAAACAGTAAACAAAAATATCTGCATTGCAACTGCAATGATGCTAAAATATAAGCAAAACTAAAAACCACATGTTATGGAAAGCAAAGGTCTCGGTTGACGCTGTGGATAATTGGTTAAACCCCAGAAAGCGTAGTCTTGGGCTCGAAGCCCATCCGAGGCTGTTTTATTTCCTACCTAAAATTATTTAAAACATTGTAAATCTCTGCTATCACGAGACATTTTGTAAAAGCTTTTTTGCGCGGATCACAACGCTGCTTGCATTTGATTCGTTTCCTCACATCAATCATCCACGAAGGACTTCGAACTTCTTTTACGTGCAGATTCGGTTGCTGTTTAAGGATTTTTTTCTATTCCTTACGAATGTCGTTGAATGCCGATCGATTCGAACCCTCCTGGAATTCTGAGATAGCCATGCTATGGCGTTCGATATTTTATCATTAATCAGCGTCGAATTTGGAAACGTCTGACGATTGAAATCACGTACTGCCACAGAACCAGCTGACTCCAGAAACGAAGAAAGGTGGAGGGGGCTCGGAGTCACCTTTGAGAGGTGAACTCGGTGTCTGCTTGGGAGGAGCACGTCGTTTTTCCAATGAATACATTCAGTGCTGAAAAAGCACCACCACAAGTTGGACCCGTGTATTTACTTCATTCATTTATTTATAAATTTTATGTTATTATCAATACCAGCACTGTAATTTTACAGAAAATTGCACTTGCATTTCTTAACAAATGAGAAACAACTCGTTTGTAGAACTCATTTCCGCATATTGGACCGATCCTATCAATTCTTTCATTTTCTTCGTTGCCTTGCATCCGCTGCCCACGAAGGTGTGGTGGATTTGAAAGTGAAATTGACTTCTATTTGAGAATTTAGCCCTTCGCAAAATGTCCTTGAACGCCGATGGAGCAAATTCTCCATGTAGTCTTGAAATATTCCTTTTATAGTATTCTAGGTCTTCACTGCATTCGCTTGCATTTGTGAATCGGTAGAAACTTTTTCTACACATACCCGGTGCTAACTTGTTTAACTCCTATAGGCTGGCTGGATAAATCGAAGCGAGGACGAATTAAGCCACTAGGTAACCCGTATAATGTCTCCAAACAACGCACTTGTTGAGCTCGCCACTTTTACATTCGTTGTCAAAAAAGCAAAAAAGAACGTGCTTTGACCCAGGAACCTGGAAAAAGACCGACATAGCACTTCACAGAAAGTTTGCTAAAACTTCAAAGCCATTACATGTCGCCGAAATTCGAAAGCCCATGATTTGTAACAACTAACATGATATTATATCTCTAAAAAGTGACTTGTATTTAGCCTCAGCACAAATAATCAATACTTTCTTAGATTATTCAGCAAATACCTGCTTGGTAGCAAGTTTCATTCGGCTAACATTTCGACCCCTTCGTCCTTTTCGGGGCAAGATTAATCCGAGTCGATGGCTCATAGGTGGTCGGTCAAGCGATGTGATGTTCGTTGTCGCATCGAGTCGAATTCAGTGAAGTGGAGCACCTATCGGATGAAGAATCTCACTAGCGAGGACGATCACCTGTAGACCACCAACTCGACTTAATCCGGCTCTGAAGAAGACGAAGGCGTCGAAACGTTGGCCGAATAAAGCTTGCTGCTCACCTCATGCTTCCTTGATAATCCGATAAACCATTAACGCGATATTGTATGGAAATGCTGCATGGAAAACCTAGTGGTATAATCTTAAAACAAGTTAAACTTCATAACGTTGGCTTGATTCGAAAGAAAAGACACTGCTTATTATTCAGTACTTACTCCATCCTCGAAAAAACAAGAGTTCTTCGAAACTTGCGATCGCAAGAGAGGTAGTCATGTTGGTGTCCTTCTCAGCACTAGCTAGGCTGTGAAAATGAATTCGCCTGAACAGGTGACGACACAATCTTGATGCTTGTTGTTGAAAAAATGTGGAACAAACCAGCTTTAACAACATTCGTCCCTTACACTGCAACGTTAAGTTGCCATGTTGATGAGACCGAGACATTTTATATGAACTTGCGAACTATGAATAGTGTACTAATGCACTTATATTAGACTATGTAATGTATAATATACGGTCTTTAAAAAATCACCTCGGGCAACTTCAACACCAACATTGGCACCAGGAAAACGTCTGACAAATTGAGGAACTTTAATCCAGACTCGATAGCCTATAATGTGGACAGAGTAAAAGGCTGCTTCAGTTTTTTACGATGAGGAAGTTAAAACAAAATGCCAGATGCCTTGCTCTTAATGTTGCACATGGATGTCAAACGCAGAAAGATATCATCGAAGCACCTTAGATGGAGAGTTGAAAATGTTTGGAAGCGAATCGCATCAGATGCAAGAGCACTGGGGATTTATGGATATATGAAGACGAGGGGAGTAACACGTACCATAACTATCTTTTCTACTACTACATGATTCCTCTGTCTTTAACGCAACGTGGGAAAACTGGGCACTATATAAATATTGTGAAAATCCAGTCACCATTATCATGCTTCCTATCAAGAAAGCGATCTACAGTATACCGTATTATGATGGTGAGGAAAGAAATCTGAAGTTTTTACCCAGTATCCATGAACGATTGAAGTCAAATGACGCTGTCAAATACGCCGAATTGTCGGAAATCAGGTAAGCCTGACAACTGTCATAGCTTCAGCCAATGGACACCGCTAGTCAGAAAATAGGTCTCATGAGTATGGAGAGAACTACATAAACACAGCTAACCAAGTAGTCAGACTTCTTCACGGCAATCCAAGAAGAAAAATACGACCATATTGGTATTCCTCGATGCAGTAAAGTACAATTGGCTGGTCTTGTTGGAAAGATGAATAGATGTAGACCTTGTTTACTCTTGGTATAATCACTTCATATTTTTTATTAATCTAGTTTGAATTAGCGACTGGTCGCATAGTAAGAAATTGAATTGGATTTGAAAGGTTTTAACCCCGCAGTACATGAGCTCATGACTGGTCTAGACGATCGTGTGATGATAGGTAATGGTAGAAGATAAGTCATTAAATCCAGAAGCAGGAAGAAGTACAAGGTCTCCATAAGATGTTAATAATGCATTGTTATTCTTCTTATTTTGATCTGTCGTAAACACATGCAACTTCCCGTACAAATGCTGGAAGTGGTTTTAAGCACACTCAAGCGTCGAAATCAAGTGTAAGGATGTGGCGCGGTTAACAAACACTTCTACCGTCCCTTTACAACTTGCAGAGTAGGAGAAAGCCGCACTAGTTATAGTCTGGTAATGAAAGCAGTAACTCTAAGCATCGTCATCTTACCGGCATGTCAATGTTTGATGTTGTCGTCGTCCAGTTTCCAGGGTCACTAAGTTTCTAAGGCATTCAAAATATGGAAAACTATGTGGAAATGACTATACAAGCACGAAACGGCTAAGTTCTCGTCTTCATCACTGCGTTATCGGTGGATTTCTTAGATCGCTATGATCTTTCCAATCGTTATTAGTACGTAATATTTTGTTTTCTGCTAAGATAAGAACATTTAGGGGTGTTAGAAATGCTCCCTCTTCATAGTACTGTTTCCCTTTACAATGTCAGACAAAAAAGGATTTTTCCTTATGGTCATGCCTTCTTCGTGTTGTTTTGTTGCAACTTAGCGATTTTTTCTCACATAAATAGTCGCATTACCTCTTTACTGATTTGAATCTCGTTTGCACTTTGTAGATAAAGAAATGTGGCAGGTGAAATTATAGACTTGAACCTTACTCGTACGGAGGGTGACTCTCACTGGGACAATATCGACTACTGTGGCAGAGTGGCTAAGTAGTATTGTTTCGTTCTAAGCGATTATGCTAAATTCACATTATCCAAAATGTTTACGGTGAATGGCGAATTATTTTCGATGAAGTCACTATGAAGCTTGTCAAGAATTTTTGCTTATAGCTGAAGTTCCTTCTGCTACCAGGACCTCAAAACCCTTATATAGAGAGTGGACGGAGTTAAAGATTACGTATGGTAGCATCTGTCATCTGACACCTGTCGACCCGTTGATCAACAAGTGACTCGAGCGGGCGCCAGTCAACCACCCATTTCTCACTGTAACTGTCAATAGTGGCCCAATGGGTTCTGCTCGCTCTAGGAACTCGTTGACCATCATGTATTCTTTCTAGTGTATTCGTAAAAAGCTCCGTTCATCAGGTCGGTAGTCTTGCTGCACTTTGTTTAGCAACTTGAAGAACCCAGTCACTGGCGCCTCATGTCCATCGGTTATCGTTCACATGCATTATGTGTCTTGCCCATCTTATTTTGGAGAGTTTGACATATAAAACTTTGATTTTGTGTCGTTCACGTAGGTCGGAGCTTAGGATTCCCTTTTTCAGTTGAGTAATACGGGATACTCTTCGTTCTTTCGACTGCGCGTTCCATAGCGCCGACTAATTTTTCTTCTTTCTTACGCAGCGACCACGTTTCTGATGCATACGTTGAGGCGGGAAGAAGAATGGGGTCGAAAAGGTGGGCAAGAATTTAGGTGTTTTTTTTGTTCTCTTCGCTTGCTCGCTGCTTTTAAAAGTTCCCCAAGCTGCTCCCTTTCTTCTGCTCAATTCCGGAGCTAAATCGCTCATCTTTTCCGACCTAAACAATTGTAATTGGAGCATTCGGAAACGCTTGTACCGCCGGGCGTTAATGTGGGATAAGAAACAAATCCGTTCTTCATGAGCATCGTTTTTGTGAGATTTAGTCGAAGAGTAACTCTTACTCAGCGGCCATCAAAATCAGCGATCACTCTTTCCGCCTGGCTAATGCTTAGTGTTATAAAACGATATCATCAGAAAAGAGAACGTGACGTAATTTCCGACAATCGATTTCTACTCCTGTGTTGTCCCGTTTCAATATTCGCGTGGCGTTCTCTAGGGTGGCCGTTAATAATTTCGGCGAGATTGTATCGCCTTACGTAACTCCACCTCTAACGTTGTAGAATGGTGATATTTTGGTTATGATATTTTTATATAGCTCAGAGAGTCTTTGTATACCGAGGAAGAACTCCGTGAGTGTCCAGGACTTTCATGGCTGCTTCTGTCTCGACTGAGTCAAAAGCTTTCCTTATGCCGATAAATTTGAGACAGGGCGGTCTGCTGTACTCCCGCGGTGCTTCATTGAGCTACCGTGTGGATGTGGACCATTTTACCAAATCTTTTTCGAAATCCTGCTTGCTCACCGTGGCTGTCCTCTGTCTAGTGTTCTGTCAATCCTGTTTAGGAGAGTTGGAGTGGAAACTATGTAGACGATAGACAGTAAGCAGATTGGGCTGTAGTTGCCGATATCATGGTCACACTTCTTGAACAATAGCACGGTCTTAATGGTCTTTTACTGAATAGGAACTGCATCCTCACAGTTAACATGTGAAGAGACGAGCCAGCGCGTCTATGATGAGTGATGAAAGATTCTTCAGGTGCTCAGTTCATATCCTCTCCGGATCAGCTGTTGCTCGATTCTTTGCCGGCGAAATAGCATATCGGATTTCGGGATCCATTCTCCATTATTTCGTATCAGTGAAGGAGGACGTGGTTAATGAATAGACCCGAATAGTAATCGTGAGTGATTACCTCCATTGCCTTTCCGGAGCCTTTGACTGTTCTATCTGGACGTCAGAGTGCAGTCATCTTGGTTTTCTCTTTCATAGCGCTTAGATGAAGCTGCTGAATGAGCCAATCGCATCCCTCGTCGTTGTTATCAAGAACGGCAGTTTCCTAAAAGCGCACTAACAGGCTGAATAAATCCCAGTTTATGGAGGTTTCTGGACTTCGTTTTTTTTTTGATTTGGTAGGTCTTTCTCCTTTCCGCGAGAAATGAAATCTTGCATTAAAATTATGTGATCTTTTTCGTCATGGCACTCTCCACTGGGTTACTTCCATTTCCAACATTGAGAGCTGGGTTTCTGGAATTGTGAGTTATCACAAAAGGTCTTAGTCGTTGTGATAAACTTGGACAGTTGCTCACCCTGTTCGTTCCATTCTAATCTGTGAGCCCAGATATGGCGTTGTTTAAATGTTCTTCTAAGTTCTTCTCTGTGCAACTTCTTCAGTTTCATAGAAAAGACTTCGACTTCGTTTTCGTTATAACTTGATATCGGTGCTTAGATGACGAAGATCCTAACATCATCGTAGGCGTCCTATTTGGATTGCTAGCTGCTCGAACTAATCAATGCTCACGAACAAACTCGAGTTTAAGAGAACGCATACGCCGCATACTCCTCTACTGTTGCATGTTCCGAGGAACAGTTATTCTACAGTGTCATAGACGGCGTTCAAAATGGGCGATGTCCTCTCGTCTCGGCCAATCTGATGGCACTGTACCTAATCATTCTTGGAGAGTTTTGGCCAAACTGACCGTAGAATACGATCCTTATAACCCAGAACACACCCATGCATACATGCAAATGATTTTATCTTTAGCCAGAAAGCAGCCACGACAGATAAGTTGTTGGGCTCTCCCGCGGCACCGGTCTACTCTTAGCACGTCGTCAGGACGAAGCACTGGGAATACTCGACTCGAATCACTGCGGCTCAGGAAAAAAAGCGAAGGCGTTGAACCATTAGCAGAATAAACCTTCTACAACAATCCCGTATGAACTCATGGGTGTAACAAAGCAAGACCTTATGTTTCGAAATTCGAACATTTTGTACCACAGTTAAAACAAAGTAAATACACGAGTTCAACTTATAGTGCTGTTTCTTTAGTACTGATCGCTTCCATTGAATGCGACCTGTTTTTTCTATGAAGACCTCGAGTTCATTACAAAAAATCAAAAAAAAATACACCAAAGAAAAAACCAAACTTAAAACATAATAAGGATACTAAGGTGACTCTGAACTACCTTTAGTGCTTTTTCCTTATGCGGAGCCATTTGATTGTAGGCGTCGTCAAGCAAACGTACAAAAGACAATCCGCATACTTGCGAGCATATTTATATATGCATGTTTGGATATGTATGCAAGTGTATAAAAAGTATGTATCAATTCATCAGAACAAAGACAGTGAATCCATCCCCTCAATTTGCTTGCGCCTGCAGACAAATATTAGGTCGCACCTTTCATATGCATTCGACTCCACATACATACACATCCAAGACATATATCCACTACCAACAGAAGAGCTCCATAGCTTGGTCGGGCTGTAAACTTTTCAATTAGATAGATTCATGATCCTCTTAATTTGGGTCCTTTAAACAAATTCTTCCCTCTTACGAACATTCAACGCGATCTTCGGGAGAAAGCCAGCCGTCTATCTGATACCGCTTGTTTTTGAAGCGAGGGAATTTCTCGAGCCACACTGTTAACTCTCTAGGCGTTTTGAGTGTTTGTGTGCAGTTAGGCTTAAACCAGTCATCTTTTCGAAAGGAAAGGCAAAAAGACCTCGAGATCTTCATAGAAAAAACAGGTCGCATTCAATGGAAGCGATCAGTACTAAAGAAACAGCACTATAAGTTGAACTCGTGTATTTACTTTGTTTTAACTGTGGTACAAAATGTTCGAATTTCGAAACATAAGGTCTTGCTTTGTTACACCCATGAGTTCATACGGGATTGTTGTAGAAGGTTTATTCTGCTAATGGTTCAACGCCTTCGCTTTTTTTCCTGAGCCGCAGTGATTCGAGTCGAGTATTCCCAGTGCTTCGTCCTGACGACGTGCTAAGAGTAGACCGGTGCCGCGGGAGAGCCCAACAACTTATCTGTCGTGGCTGCTTTCTGGCTAAAGATAAAATCATTTGCATGTATGCATGGGTGTGTTCTGGGTTATAAGGATCGTATTCTACGGTCAGTTTGGCCAAAACTCTCCAAGAATGATTAGGTACAGTGCCATCAGATTGGCCGAGACGAGAGGACATCGCCCATTTTGAACGCCGTCTATGACACTGTAGAATAACTGTTCCTCGGAACATGCAACAGTAGAGGAGTATGCGGCGTATGCGTTCTCTTAAACTCGAGTTTGTTCGTGAGCATTGATTAGTTCGAGCAGCTAGCAATCCAAATAGGACGCCTACGATGATGTTAGGATCTTCGTCATCTAAGCACCGATATCAAGTTATAACGAAAACGAAGTCGAAGTCTTTTCTATGAAACTGAAGAAGTTGCACAGAGAAGAACTTAGAAGAACATTTAAACAACGCCATATCTGGGCTCACAGATTAGAATGGAACGAACAGGGTGAGCAACTGTCCAAGTTTATCACAACGACTAAGACCTTTTGTGATAACTCACAATTCCAGAAACCCAGCTCTCAATGTTGGAAATGGAAGTAACCCAGTGGAGAGTGCCATGACGAAAAAGATCACATAATTTTAATGCAAGATTTCATTTCTCGCGGAAAGGAGAAAGACCTACCAAATCAAAAAAAAACGAAGTCCAGAAACCTCCATAAACTGGGACCTGCCGTTCTTGATAACAACGACGAGGGATGCGATTGGCTCATTCAGCAGCTTCATCTAAGCGCTATGAAAGAGAAAACCAAGATGACTGCACTCTGACGTCCAGATAGAACAGTCAAAGGCTCCGGAAAGGCAATGGAGGTAATCACTCACGATTGGTGAGAAAGCTTGCATACTAAGCTCCGGTTAGTACGCGAAGTTCTCGTATCTTATCATTTCTTATTAGAAGCTAGACGATGATATTCAGCTCATTCAGCTGAGAGAAATTATGTCAACAATTCGCAGTTTCTCTCATCACCTCATTTCACTGTTGTTAATGGATATTAAGTCGACACGACGGCGAAAAACCCACTGTTTTTTACCAGCCTTCCACCGAGGAAGAACATCCGCCCAGAGTCGCACATGGTTGATGAGTGCACAACCCCTCATCCACGCCATAAATTAACATATCAGTGTACCTTTTCACGCTCTGAAAAGGTGGTAGGCCGAAACGTCAGCAACCGTTGTGTTGTATATGTTATATGAGGACGAAAGTATACGTGTGCTGAATAACAACCTTGCGATTGGTGTAAGAAACAGAACGACAGATTTATAATCCAATGCCGAGGTTAATAGAAAGTCGATCTTGGGAACCACACGTAATAGTTGAAAGATCCTCGTGGACGATGGATACGAGGAAACGAATCCAATGTGAGAAGTGCTGGGATCCGCACAGTAGACGCGAAGACGGGCCATATAAAATAAAAAAATAAATAAAAATCGTTGCACAACTGCTTCTACAAAAAGCCGTTAATTAATTAGACAATTAGACTCAAAGGGTCTATAATACTTCTTGTCTCCTTATAAAAAGGGGATTTGGAATGACGTCGAATTTATGCGAAATATTGGTGTTTCACCGTTGTTGGGCACGTGTAATGCAGTGCATAGTGGTATCCTATTACATTAACACTTAGGATTTTAGTTCAATACGGCGCCCCGAGCTCGTCAAGCCATTCGTCCCTCTAGGCCGGGAAATTGCTACTAGACTTCTACCTACAAGATATTATCGGGAGAGACACGACAGACAGCAAGGCGAATATAAGTAATTATATAGGCCAGACATATATTCCAACGTATTCTTTATATGTCTACTATTGCTAGCCTGGTCCACTCTATTGGATTCACAACGGCTATTGAGGCTGGCCGTCAGGGCTTTATAGCAAAATACTATTTTAATGAGGGTCCTTTCACTGCCGCCTGCTATCGACGTATAACGACAAATTTCCTTTGGCTTCAGATTTGTGCCTGGATGTTAGCAAGCCTGAATTGGCCTATTACGGGGTGTTGTCTGACAGTGAATTAGACTAATGTCAGCGATTCCAAGTTCTTTCAAATTTTTTAAGAATCAACCCTAATGATTCACGATTTCTTTGAATTAAAAATTTAAATAAGAGAGCTTAATGGGTTATACGAGAGTTATAAGAGAAGCAAATGAAAAAAGATAGATCTTCGGACGTTGGCCACTAACTGTGGGATATGCCATGCATTCAACATCTTCGAGAATCGTTATCGGTGATTGAATAAACAGTGAATATATAATGGTTTGCGGTGGCGTATTAAGCAAGTGCTGCTGCCCTTGTAGACAAATATAGTGTCAAGTTACCCACACCGGAAGGATGGAGGGTTCGGGTAAACAGGATGTCGAATTGAACCAGCGACTACGTGTGTATTACAAGGCACCCCTAACCACTGCGCTACACACCGAAGACCTTCACTGCAGAACACATAGAAGTTCTTGCATAATTTGTTCCCGTTGTTTGTGAAACAAGAGTTGATTTTAAAATAGCGAAATAGAAAAATGTTTCATTTTTGTCTACGATTCTTGACCCCACGAGATTTTTTGGTCAAGTGAGAAAACGCGTTTCGCAGAATTTGCCTGTTGTGCCTGTGCTGATGAGATGTGGGATACTCCTTCTACTCTACCTCTGTCCAAAGAAGAATTTAATAATCAAATAATCAGAACCGAAAGCGCCTTTACTTGAAATCCTTCTGAGGACAGAAGAAATGGATGTGAAAAGTGAAGAAAAGAATTGGGAAGAGAGTATAGGGATGTCCATCACTTTTCATAGGGAGAGCACACGTATTTCTCTGGTTGTCCTTTTTTGTTCCGCAGAATATCTCAGTTAAAAATTTTTGAAGGTCCTATAATGGATGGCGAGAGGCGACACATAATTTCACTACGATCACATCATGGTCGAAAATAAGAATTTACCAAGCATTTTGAGTAGTTCACCAAATAATTGGTTGAACCATTTAAGGTGGCCTGGCTCCAACATTCACATTTGGTACAACGCCATTTTTTCTCAATATCTGAAGCTCTTAAGCTGAACTACATCGCACCACTACGTTTTTCCAAATTGCATTGATTCTTTCACTAACCAAGGAGCGGAATTGCTAATGAATGGCTTAAAAACAGCTGTTATCTAATTATGAGTCAGTCACCAGGAACGACTCGCCCCGTCTTTAGTGGATGTGGATCTGCGATCCAGCAGTGGCGAATAAGGACACCTGGACGGTCGTACCTACTCCGTCGACGATCAGTTAGCCGTATTTTACGGCGGAACACAAAGCAGCTCTCTTACAGTATTCGCAGACTCTCGCGCACATCTTCAACTGTTTAGCATGGCACGGCATTCAGTTCAAGTCTATCCAAAAGTGGCTAACGTGTTACTGCGTCCTTACTAACTATTTTAAATGAGCGGATACTTGCTACCGATACGTTATTAACACGCTTTTGTTTGTGTATCGCAAATGTTCCCCGCACATCACCTTCTCCAGAACCGCTACTTTGTCGTCCATTACTTTAAAAAGTCAGGCCACGTTTATGCTAACTATGTAAGTCCATTTACCGTTCGAAAAACATCCAGTTCGCAGTAACATAGCCACACTTTTTTAGGTGTAATGCTATGACGTTCCAGCCGATCAATTCTTCAGCGCTTTTGGATCGAGCTGAGACATTTTAAATTCCATGTCGCGCTTTCCGCAGTTTATGAAGATATCCCATAGGCAAACAACTACTCATTTACTTGCAAATGTGTCCTTTGTGATTGTCATGGTATCCGGAGTGGCGGAACTTGTCGCGATTGCTAACAACCAATGGGCTACAAACACTCATTTAAGAGTTGAATTCTTCATCCACGTTTCTGGTATGGTCCTGCGTGTCATAGGGTTCTCCTAAACATATCCACTTCTGTCCGAATTCCTGATTTGGTCTACAATGACCAGTTTCCGTTTTTTGGAACAAACGGACCGTTTTCCGGGATAGGAACTGACAGCAAACCCAGTGTCCACGAAGGCTCAGCTTGACGTCAGCCAGTCGACAACAGTGACTTCAGGCGTGTCCGCCACTGGTATCCTCGGTCGCTTCCGCTTCCGGCCGGTGAAGGGCGTGGCCATGCAGGAATTATCTTGGTTGCTGTGAGTGGGTGTGCAGAAGGCCTGTGGGTGTGTGGAAATCGATTCGGCGACGGCAGCCCAGAAGTGGAAGCAGTGCTGCGGCAGGCCATCCTCGATGGGCGACTACGACTACCTCATTAAATTCCTCGCTCTCGGTGACTCCGGAGTCGGAAAGACGTCGTTTCTGGTATGTGGCGACTTCTTTGTCAGTCAGCGACAAGCAATCTTAGTAGTGATTACCCTGCTGGCTAATTTACCGGCAGTGTTGATCTGCAAAAAAATCAACGCCTTCGTTGATGTGAGGTAATATTAATTAGCGCTTTCTATGTGCTGTAATAAATTACCAACTGCAAAAAGCTGCGTTTCCCTCTAATTAATTTTCCTCTCCCTAAGCACCTATATATGTCAGTTCTAGCATCGCTACACGGACAACACTTTCACCGGGCAGTTCATTTCCACAGTTGGCATCGATTTCAAAGAGAAGAAAGTGGTGAGTTGAGTGGCGAGGAATTTCTTATCTCGTTAGCAATCTGCACCACCAACAACCAGTGCTTTTGTGCTTTCTCTGATGCTAATACTCTATCGTCTGTGCAGTTATTCAATTTAAGCATTTCGATGAATCCATTTGTTTTTCTTAAACGAATCCGGCACAAATATTATGCGGTTGTTTCGGAGAGAGTAAGGTAACGACCTTATTTGTCTGAGAGCTGGTATAGCATAGAGCAGCAGGATCCACCTCTATGGCGACTGCATTCCACTTAATGGTTTCTAGAGGTTCGTTTTAACCAAAGACTTTACGGTTTCTCGATGAACACCGTTGATTTTTCGAAAACTGAAGAGTACGTGGGGTCTTCAGTTTTCGAACTCACAGAACCTCATCCTTCCTGATATGTACAATACGCATATATTTTTATTCCATATTATTTTCGCCTAAATTTAGTAGAACATTAGTCAAAGTACTCCCGGAGAATTTCCATCATGGGTCACCAGACGCATTGGGAATTCCGTTATGTGCAGCTGGACAAAACTAGGTCATCAATCGCTTTGCTATCGGAGCAGTAGAAGTCCTGGTGACGAAAACCAAAAGGAAAATTACGCGAGCACTGGAAGCCTACGTTACATTGCAATGGAGTAAGGGGATATATCTATTTTTAGTAACAATGTGTGGATTCTTTTCATTTCAACTAACAAAGTGCGCTATAAGCTGAGATAGGTTGTTTTAAAGTTTACCTGTGAAATTGAAATTACTTTCACCCACTTTTTTACATTTACCCAAACTGTCATCGTTTGGTTACATATTAACTCAAATTTCCAGTCGTATAGAAAGATAAAAAATTCACTTTGGCCTGGCTAACCTTGAGACTCCGGGAAACCATAGTGGCTAGACCAGCAAAACTCCCAAACAATAGAAATTATTCTGGGGCCCGCACAAACACTGAGGACGGACCATTCAAGTATCAAGTAAGTAAGCACAACTAGTGAGGACGGGCCATCTCAGTATCCAGGTATCCAAGTAATTCCAGACAAAGAAAAGATCGCTTAACACCACTCACGAAATATTACTCACATGATGGTATTGCTGCGGTAACCAATGAATTCTGCATGATTCCGTAGAACATTATCATTTTCTCGGCTGAATCCCGTTATTAAGCAAGGTCTCGACGATGCTTGATCGATTCGTTGTTGGCATCCAACTATTTACTATGATGTTTGCTATATAATGCCCCTGATAGTAAGATTAATTTTGTCTCGCCCAGCACGATGAGTACTGATGTTCGTACGATGCCAACATTGGGCCATTTCATGAAATCTAAAATCATCGAATCCATTGGCGTATCATATTAATCTACGATCTAGTCTTTCAGGTCTACAAAAGTGCCCGCGGTGGTTTTGGTGGGCGAGGACAACGAGTTCAGCTGCAGTTATGGGATACGGCAGGCCAAGAGCGGTGAGTATATCTCTTTTTTTACATCGCTTTGTTTAAGAATGTTAATGATATGTCAGCAACCCAAGTTATTAGCCGTCACTCTATTTTAAATAGTTTTTCCTTAAATAATAATTAATAGTACTTAGTAGACCTTTTTGCTCTTGTCGTGAACAGTAGATAACAACAATCGTTAAGTTCTTTCGTCAAAAACAGCTGTACCATGACTGTGAAGTCCCAGCAAAGCAGTTAACAGATCTACGATTGACATTATCGTTTAGTGGGACATATCATTTCTGCACTAGAAGAAAAAGCAAGAATCTCCAGAAAACTAACAAGTATGGCCTGAAAATTGGAAATGGAAGTAATAGTGAGCACGAAGTGACATGGAAAGATGACGGAATGAGTTGCACGGCAGTTTGACTATTTCGGTTGTTTGTTGGACCCATGAATTGCTGAACATGCACAACATCTACGTGACTGGCATGTATGCAGAGGCTCTATACACAACTAATCCTGCCTTCCTCTCTCATCAATGATCACAGAGCAATTAAAGACGGAAAAAACTCTACACAGGCCGATCTTTTCCCACAGTTACAACAATTCTGTTGCTAATGGAGAATATACTTATTCATTCGCGAAGACGTGGTGTCAAACTTCTCAAGGAAGTTCTATGTAGTGGGTCTAGTTGAAGGTGCACATGCCGACATATTAGTCCCGATAAGGATTCCGATAAAGACGAGTGAGACTGGACGAAGTTCGTTGTGTACTTCATGCTAATCTAATTAATGCATAGAAGTTGAAGGTGTTTGAGTTTTAAGAGCCGCATAGAATTGCAAATTTTTATAAATATGACAAAGAGTAACTATATCCCTCTTCATGTTCTACTCTACTTCCACCTTTACACTCCTCATTTCCAATCAGTGTACTCTCCTCCTAGCAAAGTACTATCTTAATCGTAATCTTGAAAGGCTCTGCCAACATCAAATTCGTAGAAGAGTATACACGGTAAGTGTATGCGGTAGGGAACGAACGCGTTATTGTCCTTTCCGGGGAGTAACGCGTTCACCACCACGCCATGCGGGTCCTTCGCAAAATGGCTAAGATGGTGATTATAACTAAAGCCTTAGCTTAACTGGATTCATTGCCGATTTGGGCTCCCTAGATGAATCCCGCTGACGGGTGATCGCTGATGGCCGAAATCGATAGAACTAGTTGAAAGGCGAAAGGCGCGTTCGTTCCCCACCGCAGACACCTGCGGTCCGGAGTTTTGCAAATATCTCAACATCATCGAGGTTATATTTCGCAATATACTCTGCCATCAAAAAGAGTAGGCAGTAAATAAAACGGTTAAGAGTATACACACGTTTAAAGCAATGGGTGTTAGTTGTTTTGAAGGACCCTAAAATGATCCGGAACAAGCGATTTTAGAAAGTTCTGTACAGCAATGCAACAACTACTGCTGTATCGTCCCAGAACACAAAGAGTCAGTACTGAGTAGTAATGTTATTGCACACCTAGCTAGAAAGTTGTTATTCCTTGTGATTCTCCTTGTATATCGTTGTAAACGGCGTACGTCGCGAACACCTCGACGCCGTCGCCAATTGTGATGATTTCTTCTTAAAAAGAAGTGGCTTGCAATTTCATTTCCTCTAACAAACAACTGAGGAAACAACGTGTGGCCATGACACTCTAATGAGGAACGCTGCAGATAGCATGCCATTTTGAGAGGAGTTTTGACTGGGAGGGCTCTAACGCTAAGAAAATTCTCAGCTAACAAAAGTGGTTCTGGAAGCACTGGTAGTGCAGGCTCATGTCAGATTCTTTTATCACTTTCCTTTTTATAAATTTCACTATCAGTGAAGTTCTTGCTCGTTATCAGTTCAATTGAATAATTGTATATGCAATCTAATAGCTCAACAGATGTATATGCTTTCTCGTTTGTTTTCATGTCACATTCCTCGAGCAGAATCATCTTCTTACAGTATTATAGAAACCTGAACAAAGTCTGACCAAAGTTTTGAACTGTTGTTCCCTAGTTTTCTTTTACAGGTGGTAGGAGTCATTTCAGGATTGTGCGATAGCTAAGATAGATCTACAGTTCCTTAATTGGTCGCTGGTTGTAGCAATTTGTAACGACATTGTTCAGTGGTCACTGTCTAGTATTACTCTAGGAGAGCAGCGCTGGAAAATGCTTTTCTTGACTTGAGTTCTCCTTTATATCGGGGCGTAAAATACCAGTTTTTCTTCATTCACCTTCGCATTCTTTCCTTCTTACAATGATTACTTACAGTGATTTCGACATTCGTCCAGCTTACATGGTTCTTGCTGTGTTCCTGACCTCTGAAAACATTATACTTGATTACCGTGATATTGAATTTTTACCTCAGCGGCTGATATTATAATAATGGAATTATTATTTGTAATCAGTGGTTCTCATAAAAGTACTTGGATACTTGGATAGTTGGATGGCCTGTCCTCACTGGTTGTGCGGACTCCAGCATAATTTCCATTCTCCGGAGATTTGCTGGTTTAGGCTTTGTGGTTCCCTGAAGTCCCCAGGACAGCTTGGCCAAAGTCTGTCCCAGGTCGTCACCACCAACGGCAGTCGCAGCCCTTGTGGATCAGTGGAGGATTTGCCACCATGCGACTAGTTTGATACCAGGATGGTGGTGGGTCCTGGTATTGGTTTACTCTCAACTGAGCTTCCTGATGGAAACGCCGGACACTTTCTTAGTTCAAAAGACTCTGCTGAAGGAATGAATCCCCCTGGTGTACATCGCAGCCCGACACCCAAGAACACCTTCCAGCCACGATGAGGCGGTAAACCTAGTAAAAGTAATTCTTCGTATTCTTGTTGAGCAAACACGAGATGACATTTTATTCTTCATTCACAAACAAGTTGATGTTTCGGCGGATTTCGCCTTCCTCAGGGCCTGGAAACGTTAAGTTAACAGCAATCTATTCGGCTAAACACCTCCATAACCAAACAGAGAAAACGCTAAACCAAGATTTCAATCACATTGAACACGGAATAGCTTCTTTGAACATTCACCGCTTTCTATGAGGCTTCCACTGAGTATGTCGAGTGGAGACCAACCGCACAGGATTCACATGGAAGCGTAATGTAATGTACCTTTCCCATCAGAATACCAAGGTTATATACTGCCCTATATCACGTGTAATAATAAGGCATTTTTTCCTGTGGTTCATTTTCGGATTTCTGGAATTAATCCAGAACGCCTCGGGAGTCTTACGCGCTTGTGTTCTCAATTCCTGTGCGTGGATCGTGACACGTACTTCAAAGTCCTCCCCGTTATGCCTCTGGGTCCTATGCGTAATTAGTGGGGTGTTTGGTTTACGCTTGCCGACTAGGTGTTCTTTTATGCGGACACAGAGGGGTCTGCCCGCTTCACCAATGTATTCGTCTCCGCACGCCTTACAGGAGGTCAGATAAACTGTACCCGAGCTCACGCAATCACCGTGTCTACCGTTAGGGGCAAATTATGCAATTTTGAGCTGCACATGGACGCCCATATAGGCGTTTACTAACTAGCTGGCGCCTAAAAGTACTCGGTGGCATTTCAACTACGGTTACCGAATTCTCTAGACCCGCCCTTCTTAAGCAGCGTTTTATAGCTGGACTTACACCGTTTGAGTTGAAGGGTAGGATAAACGAGACCTTTTTCTCTTGCTAGAGTTGTCGTTTGGAGGCCTAGGATTTCCCCTACACCTATCCCGAGCTATGGTTTCGTAGCCATTAAAAATGGCTATTTGCCGTGCCAAATTGCGGAGCTCCTCTCTCTGCACTCTTCCCGTACACACGTCGCTTGATGTTCGAAACATTTTTCTTACAAGAGCCGTTTTCGTGTGAGAAGGGTGAGAGGAGAGGTAATGAACCAAGATGTTTTTACTACTTGGCTTTCGGTGCCACTTCGTAATGTAGCCATTTTCTGACAGGTTAATTTGGACGTTCAGGAATGGAAGCCAGCTTTCTTTCGGTTTCTCTCGAGTGAGTTTGATATACTCTGACTGTTCATTCAACAACTCGAAACATTTTTCCATTTCCTCTTGTGTTGAGCAAAGGACAAAATAGTCATCTATACATCTGCAGTAGAGTAGCGGCCCGAGATCGGCACCAGTACTTCCACCTTAGACATAAACGCAATGGCAAGACTTGGTGCCAGTCGTTGTCCCATTGCCAACCCTCTTATTTGAGCGTAGTACTTTCCGGACCATCTGAAGATTGAGTAGCTCAAGCATTCTTTTAAGAGTGCCATCAACTGCTCTATCTTGAAACCATACATGTTTATTTCTCCTTCGTGTTTTATAAGGAGTTCGAATATGGCTTGCATTACCGAGTCATTCAACACGTTTGTATAAAGGGCAGAAACGTCGAGGGACTGTATCACTTGTGCGCTGCTGGGCTGCGCAGTACGTAGACGATCCAGAAACCTCTGGGTATCCGTAAGATGTGCTGGAATGTGTTTCAACAACTGGGTAAATATTAGGATTAAAAACCATGTTATCCTATCCGTTGGCCCGTCTACATAGCTAATGATAGGTCTAACCTCAAACAATGATGGATCGGTAGACGCAGGATCATCGATGGATGCCAATTTATAAGTTTTATAAGCAAAGACGGGACATGCTGGTAAGTCAACTTTTAGTTGAGAGATAACTGATGGTTTTAAACCAGCAGCCCTTGCCATTCTGACCCATTCGTGGTTCAATTTTCGGCATCTACTTTTGAACTCCCTCTCAGATGATGGGCGATAAAGTGAAGCATCTTCAAGATGCTTTTTCGTTATCTTAACATCTTACTGATTGGGAATTACAACAAACTCTCAACCCTTATCACTAACGGATAGTCTTATGTTTTTCAACCTTATCAGCTCTCGTACCTCTCGCATACCACGTTTTTGCACTTCAGTGAGGTTGGAGTTGTATCTTTTCGCGCGATAGTGATTAAGGACTTTGAAGGTTTCATTCGTAAACATCCAGAATTTAACATAAACTTCATTATTGGGTTGTCTAAGGAGCGGCCGAGGAAATGGTGCTATTGGTAGGACCTCCACTTGGTGTTATTCGCACCTAATAAAAGTGTCTACCGAGTATCTACCTCTCCAGTTCTAATGGAAAACAAAGTGAAAAAGACGACTAGTGAAGTGTATTGAGCGAAAGATACTCTTTTTTATAACAAGGAATCTCTCATACCACTTTTCTGATTTGTACCAAACCGAATCAACAACTATCGGGAACACAAAATCGCACAGTGGGATAACAACTAGATTTTTCGCAGAGTTATGGCAAAAAATTCTATTGTGCTTTTTCTGAAACCTTCGGGGACGCAGATGTTTCAAGAATGTGAAATTCTACTGCGTCACCCTTTCCAATACACAGTCATTTACGAAGCGATCTATTAGTCACCTCAGTCGGTTTCTCAAAATTCTAGCTCGCACCGAAAACGGCTTTTCTAGGCACCCATTTTGCCATTTACGGAGTTTGCGGCTGACACGCAAAGATCATAGCACGGCATTTCTAGACACCAACTAATAGCTTTTTCTATGATCTGCCCGACCTCGAACGTTTGCCTTAATGGCCAAAAAATATCGCTACACAGATGAGCAGCAGATGCTGTCGCGCTTTCCGAAAACTTCAATTAGAGAGAGAGTCCGGCTGTCATCTTAAGATGCTAAGAGATAAAATAAGAATGCAGTTTGTCCATTAGACGAAACATAATTCACCGTGCAACAGCTATTGGATGTAACACTTCAACGACAGCACTAAATGGCCGAAGCTTTCCAGAATAAGACGCTATTTTTTTCCTCGTCTTCATGTACATATATGTATATATATGCACATATAAGTGCGCGTGTGGCGCACTAGTTGGAGGCGCGACTGCGACACACGTAGAATCGATCCCTGCGCCCATGGCCCACCAAGCCGTCCATCCCTCCGGGGTGGACAAATTGGTACCAGATTTGTCTGGGGGGATGCCAACACTGGCTCGATACATCGGTAGGCCACAGCGAGTCATTGTAAAGGTTAGATATGCATTCAGTCACCCTCCAACGATACTTAATGAAGTCGAATGCATGGCGCATCTCTTAGGGATTGATCAACGCCTAGAGCTTTATCCTTTATATGCACATATATAATATTGAGACACTATGTATATATATATATATATATACAAAGTCTTAATACAGATATACATATATATATGTATATGTATATCTGCATTAAGACTTTGTATATATATATACATATATATAAATATATGTACTTTTACTAATTTTTTGCATATCCCACCATTCACATCTATTGTGCGGATCGCAGGATTTATTCCAATCATTTCGATTCCTCCCATCCATCAATGACGGAGGTCTTCCAACCTTTGTGGGTACGTTCGACTACTGCTCGAGGATTTCCCTTTCCTCATGAGTATCGTTGAATGCTGATCGAGTTTATTCTATTTTCTCTACTCCTCAGATAGCCAGGTCAGAGCGTTCCCAGTTGGAATGCAGAGAGTGAACTGTTCCTGATAAATCTGGTACCAATTTCCCGATCCTGAGGATGAGAGGTTTGCTGAACCTGGTGCGAGTCGAACCCGTACCGCACTTTTGATAATTTGAGCCACTACCATTGCGATATCCATACCCTACCATATATACATACTATATATTTATGTATATCTATGCATATACATATGTATGTATATACATATTTACATATATTTACTGTATCGTATGCATATATATATATATATATATACATTTACACGATATGAGCAACAATAAAGCCAATCCATCCAATCAAGCCAGCCAAAGATCGATAGAACTAGCTGAGAGACAGGCAGGACGAAGGACCCGGATGGTGTGGTGGTGAAGTGCGCTGCTCCCCGGTAAGGACAACAACGCGTGTTCGTACCCCACCGCATACACCTGCAGTCCGGAGTTTTGCAAATATCTCAGCATTACATACGAGTTATATTTCACAACATAACCTGCCATTAAAAAGAAAAAGACAGTAAATAAAAGGGTTAGTAAAGCCAATATTCAAAGATGATATAAATAGAAAGGAGAGCATGCAGAAAAGGAGGGAAATTAGGTGAGAGCGCAGCGGGATGTCGAGAGGAATGAGCTGAGAAACCCGTATATAGTGCCCCTGGGGAACTAAGAACCTAGCAGAGAATTAAGTGACGCCAAACGCTGCTTTTTTTTTGGTTTTTTTGACCCCCTCAAGAATAAGTGTTTGGTGTTTCGAGAGCAATTTATTGTCGACCAAATGTGAACTAAATCTTGGTTATATTAGAGCCAATGAGACGAATACGATGACTCTTTATAAAGAAAATTCGAGTGGGAAAAGTAATCAGGCTTGCCAACAATACGCAAATACGCAACGACATACTGTCGAGTATCTTCAAACAAGAAACGTTCTCTTTCCTACGCATGTCCAGGCCAACTTGATTACTGTGGAGCGTTGGAACGCACTAGCAGTTATTCTTGCAGGTTTCGAAGTTTGACGACGGCGTTTTTCCGCGACGCAATGGGTTTCATCCTGATCTTCGACATCACCAACGAGCAGTCTTTTCTCAACATTCGAGACTGGCTGTCACAACTCAAGGTACTATCAGTATTCACTAGAGCACCTATGACGTAAAAAGTAGTCTTTATCGTTGTATGACTACGCTTTACATTCACGTATGTTTTGATTGGTTTGATTAACGTAGTGAAGATCGTCAACACGTTGACGACCACGTGATACAAATTGCAGTCATGCTTCTTCTGCTGTTTACCGAGGTTTTCACTACCGCACCTTTTGTGCTCCATTGACAGCTTCTCACTCGACAATCTATTATCAGGAGTGGCTGGTGAGAAGCTGTTCTCTACACTGAATAATTTACGAAAAGAAACCTCTTTGGACGAGGTCATTTAGCGGCGAGGAACTATTACTCTCAGAAAGTGCGCAGCACAGAGAGTATGGCCAGTGAGGTGCCTGGAAACTGCGATTCGACCCTTTAGGAGAGCTCTTCACTAGGATAAGATGATGAAAGGGCAACTCAGGAAGGAATGGGTCGGTTTACAAATGGCAAGCGCTCATCAACGGGATCCAAACTAGCTTGTATTTCGAGAGATTTATCAAGTCTTATCACGTTTTTACTTTACATTTGTTTTACAACATACAACTTGCAATTTGCAACATAAATATATACATACTTGCTTGGATACTTGGATGGCCCATCCTCACTGGTTGTGAGGGTCCCAGAAAAATTTCCATTTTTCGGAGTTTTGCTGGCATAGCCGTTGTGGTTCCTTGGAGTCTCGAGGTCAGCCTATTCAAAGTCTTCACCAAGTGGTCACAACCTCAACCAGTAGCCGCTCTTGTGGTTCAAATGCCAGATAATGTTCAGATGTGAAAGGAGATTTGCCACCATGCGACCAGTTTGATTCCAGGACGGTGGTAGATCTCGGTATTGGTTTACTCTTAGCTAGGCTTCCTGGTGGCAATGCCGGACTCATTCTCAGCTTGGAAGACCTTGTCGGAAGGATGAACCTTCCCGCTTTACATGGCAGGCCGACAACCAGGAACACCTCTCAGTCACGATGAGGCGGGAAACCGTTGAGAGGAACATAACATAAATGTATATATATATAAAAATAACAAACATATATGTATGTGTTATATAATGTTTAATAATTAATAACTAATAGCATTACCTCCAAACGTTTTACCGCCTCATCGTGGCTGGGAGGTGTTCCTGGGTGTCGGACTGCAATGTACAGCGAGGGATCAATCTCCTGGCAGGGTCTCCCAAGCTGAGAAGGAGTCCGGCGTTTCCATCAGGAAACCTAGCTAAGAGTAAACCAATACCAGGATCCACCACCGTCCTGGTATGAAAGTCGCATGGTGGTAAATCTCACTCTGATTCACAAGGGCCGCGACTACCGTTGGTGGTGACGACCTGGGACAGACTTTGGCCAGGCTGACCTCGGGACTCCAGGGAACCATAATGGCTTAACGAGCAAATCTCCGAAAAATGGAGATTATGCTGGGGCCCGCACAAACACTGAGGACAGACCATTCAAATATCAAGTAAGTAAGTATCAATAGCAATAACAATAATAATAGCATATTGTAGTAACTGCCACGACCGATCTCTTTCCGGTCTTAAGCTGATGCGAGATTCAAGCGAATCAAAAACATCAACGGGCAAAACTCTTGAGGCGTTTTGGATAAATTTCAAAAATCCAAAGATGAACTGCGAAGACGAATGCCTCACTATCACACGTGACCTGGCGCCCTATTTCAAAATGATATTTTGACCCCGGGGTGTGTCTTGCTCGCGACTCCACGAAAACAACGCGTGGGCCAGTCCCGCACGTAACATCACGGCGGGGGGNTTTGGATAAATTTCAAAAATCCAAAGATGAACTGCGAAGACGAATGCCTCACTATCACACGTGACCTGGCGCCCTATTTCAAAATGATATTTTGACCCCGGGGTGTGTCTTGCTCGCGACTCCACGAAAACAACGCGTGGGCCAGTCCCGCACGTAACATCACGGCGGGTGGCCTTTCTGTTCAATATGGCGTCTATTTGAAAGTTTGATCTTCATTAATACCTTAACCTTTTTTCCGCGAATAAGAAAAATATTCTAATATAAAATACGTCCAAGCTCTGAGGAAGGCGAAGTCGCCGAAACGTCGGCCATCGACAAACAACATCAACAACAACGACAACGACAACGAGGACTTATACCAACCTCGCATCAGCTAAAAAGAACAGTTTATACGATCGCATAAATAAATATATCAGAATATTTCTCAGCAGCGATAAAACATTGGCTCTGATTACTTTGATAAAAATTGCGAAAACTCCACGGACTCATTATTGTTACCAATTTCTGCATCTGTTGATTAATCTTTCTACTTTGTACTCGAAGACAGTTGCACTTTTCAACCACAACATCTCAACTCTTAATGAACTTTATAAATAGAAATAAAAACCACTGGAAGGAGAAATTGAATTTTTCGTTGGGGCTTTAATTTTAAATGAAATTGGGATTAAAGTCACACATTGGAAAAGTTCCCGCCCTTACTTGGATGGTGAAGCAAAGTCTCATTTACCGATTCGTCAAGTTATGAGCTACGTTGATTGTCTCACCGAAGGTTACAGGGTGGTATTAGGAAAAAGTTGTCATCTTCTCTATAGTGCACATAAAGTTCAGTCCTTGGACGAGGAATGCAATGCTTTTCAAATTCAGTTATTACGATGAGCTGTGGTTTTCGTATGCGATGGGCGGTTATAAGAAATTCCGAAACACTTTCTACGTAAATTGCAAAATCCCTCCAAATTCTGACAGCAATGTGTTTGGTGGATGGAAGCTAGTAAAATTTAGCACGTACTAACAACGTTCCACCTCTAGACTTATGGAGCAAAA
Source organism: Angiostrongylus costaricensis (assembly GCA_900624975.1). Taxonomy (NCBI): domain Eukaryota; kingdom Metazoa; phylum Nematoda; class Chromadorea; order Rhabditida; family Metastrongylidae; genus Angiostrongylus; species Angiostrongylus costaricensis. Next base: position 63,977 of record UYYA01003938.1, read on the forward strand.
CCTCCTTTATAAGTTGTATGCTAACAACAAAACAAGCCCTCTAAGTGTCGAAAATTTATCGTTTTTCAACCAGAATTTGGCGGGTTCAAATAACAGACAAGTAGACGGTTGTTTGCCATCCACGAATTCAACGGTAGTCGTGTGAATTCACCAGTTAACTAGCTCTCAATAGAGTTATAACCAGCAAATTAAACTTATTCGGAGCATTGTGTCCATATCTCCCAACGGTTTACCTCGTCATCATGGCTGGGAGGTGTTTCTGGGTGTCGGGCTGCGACGTACAGTGGGTGGATTCATTCTCCCGGCAGGGTCTCCCGAGCTGAGAAGGAGTCCAGCGTTTCCAGCAGGAAGCCCAGCTAAAGGTAAGCCAGTACCAAGATTCACTACTGCCCTGGTATCAAACTAGTCCCTTGGTGGCAAATTTCCTCTGATCCACAAGGGCGGCGACAGCCCATAGTGGTGACGACCAAGGGCAGACTTCGGTCAGGCTACTTTCGGTACTCCATGGGAAAGCAACGGCTAAACCAGCAAAGCTCCGAACAATGGAGAATATGCAGGAGCCCGCACAACCAGTGAGTAAGGGCCATTCAAGTATCCAAGTAAGTAAGTATTGTGTTCGTAATATCGATTTAACATTAATTACCGCTAGTATCATTGTACATGCAGCCCTTCGTTGTTCTACATATGAAACGTTCATTATGCAGCAGTTCTCAAAAAATGGCTTCGCGCATTCTGGGTGCTATTATTCCCAACCATTGCTTAGTCAGCTTCCAAAATGTCACCAATTAAGTTCGGTATCATCACATTATTAATGCCTCTTCCTTTAATCGGTTACCACACCCACTTATGTCGGAGGACAGAGGCGAAGCTCTGTATTGACGCATAAATAGTGGGTTATTCTCCCGAACACAATATCTCCTGTTCTCTCTCCTTACTCAGTGACAATCTTCATCTTGCATCTTGTATTTCTCCTGGAAATTATTACGAAATATTTATATACGTTTATATACATGTATATACATATAATGCATATATTTACATACATATTTATTCATACTTGATACTTGGTACTTAAATGGCCCGTCATCACTAGCTATGCGGGCCCCAGCGTAATCTCCATTTTTGGAGATTTGCTGCTTAAGCCATTGTGGCTACCTGGAATCACGAGGTCAGCCTGGCCAAAGTCTGCCCAGGTCTTCACCATCACAAGCAGTCGCAGCCCTTGTGGATCAAATGGAGAACTGTCATCATGCGACTTTGACACCAATACGGTGGTGGATCCTGGTACTGGTTTACTCTTAGCTAGGCTTCCTGATGGAAACGCCAGACTCCTTCACAGCTTGGGAGACTCTGCCAAGGCATGAATCCTCTGCTGTCATCGCAGTCCGACACCCAGGAACACCTCCCAAGCCAAGATGAGGCGCTAAACCGTTGGGAGGTATTAATTTATATATGCTTACATATATATATATATATATATGTGTTTATAACACCGTGGTTTTTCTTCAATAAAAAAAAACACGCATTTAGTTAAATGACTTGTTCTCACATATATTAGGCGCTCTAATTTATTGTTTTTGTAATTTATTTATTCCAATTGTTCCTTTGTATGGCAACCATCGTGTATGACCCAAGGCTCACCAAAACTTCTATCCCTCCAGGGTCGGAAAATTGGTACCAGACTTATCTGGAAGATGGTAGCACTGGTTCAATACGTCGAAAGGCCACCGAGGGTAATTGTAGAGGCTAGATATTAATTCAAACACCTCCAACGATAATATAATGCATGGCGCATCCCTCACGGATTGATCAACGCTGAGAGTCTTTTATTCTTTCTTGGCAGCTATCAACTGTGGAGGCAGGCGAACTCACATATATGTTCAGGTATGACTTGAACATCTGTGGTCTTCTTTCTCTAATGACTTGATTGAGCGTTACTTCTTCTAGATTTCCGAAGTGGCTATGCTGCATTGTTTCTAGGTCTTTAGCACAAGCAATCAATCACTGATCCTTATACACTGGGAATTATGTGAGAGGTTTGTCTGATGGATCCCCACGATTAATCTGAGATTGGCTGACTGAGCACTATTTAGAACACTGAGCCTCCTGCACATAAATAAATTAGCAGATTAAACAAAAGAATGCCGAGATATGAGCAAGACCAGCGACCTCATGTAGACTTCGAACCCGTGATTATCCTTACCGAAGGTTCAGTACTATCCATTACACCAACCAAGGCCGTTCCTTTCATGTTCTCTTAGACATACTTTAACTCTATGGGCGCCATCGTCGATCACCCGTCAACCGGAATAACCTGGAGTTCACAAGTCGGCATTGAACCTAGGTAAACTCAAGCTGCAATCAGATTCACAATGTTTTAAGTTTTTATTTACTGCTTTTCCTAAACTCACTGTCTCTCAAACAGAATATCGTTATCAAACAAGGTATGTGTTGTGTTATCACTAAAACGACCACAGTTTTAGACGACTTTAGACAATTACATTATGACTAATTGCAATTTATCCTATCATTGTAGGTTCACGCCTATTGTGAAGCACCGGACATCATTATCTGTGGGAACAAAGGCGATCTCGAGAATCGACGACAAGTCAGCACGGCCCGTGCTAAGCAGCTTGCCGACCAGCTGGGGTGGGTTCATCGAACGATGCAGGGTGAACCTCATTAATCTAGTGTAAATTAAAGACAGTCGGTTGTATAACAACATATTCATACTCAGAAATTTCGCCGAATTTCGATTTTAGCAACAAAGACTTCACTGTTAGCGAGGCTTTATAATTATTAACCTTATGTTGAAATTTGCTTACAGTGGTTCTTGCTTACACCGGAAAAATTCCATATCCTGTTCACTCTCTTAAATCTGGTTGCAAATATCTAATCCTAATTTACATGGAACTTATAGACTACCGTATTTCGAGACGTCTGCGTGTACTTCAACGAACGTGGAGCGCGCCGTTGACTGCCTTCTCGATCTGGTCATGCAACGAATACAGCAGAGTGTAGAGACGTCTGGACTTCCGCTATCAGGTAAGCACACTTGACCGTCAACCACTTATGACTGCAACAGTGACTTACAAACTATGGTTTATGTTCTGGTATTGACAACTTGCCAAGCGCTAGGATTATGAAGCACAGTACCATTAGCCATTTACGTTCCGTCCCATGGAGGAGAGTTACTTCAGGAACTCTAAGTGTATATAGAAAACGATGTCTAGGTAATACCATATTATTACTTCATTATGCTCTCATACCAATGTATTTATTGTTTATTCACTGCCTTACATGTGACATTGACTCATTCAAAAACACAGGATTCCACTTTTTTTCATTAAGATCTCCTTCCTTCACAAACACCTTACTACGCAATTTTTCACCGATTTATTCCATTTCCTATCTGTCACACTTGGATGTGGCTCGGCAAATTTAAGAAACTTCTAGCAAACTGCTCAATTATCATATTCGCTTTTTACAAAAAACCCGTAACTAAGGAAGCGTAGGGACAAAAATGGAGGATTTTAGTGGGACTTTCACTTATAGGGTTCGCGTTCCCGAAGGGCTACATCAAAGCACCCGTTTATTTGTGAATAAAAACCACGAACGGCTTTATCCTTTTCCGTGCTACTGTTGTAGGCGTTGTAAAGAAAAAAGTGGGTCCGAAGGGGCGAACAACATGGAGCGATTCTGTAATCCATCCAGCGGACATATAAAAAATTAAGTGCGTTATTAATAATATATGCAAATAGTACGTTCCACATTGACAAATCCCTGAACACGCTCCAAACATCTGACTCCGTTAAACACTACAAAGATAACTGAATGCATATCCACCAATGTATTAATTCAGTTAATGAATCGCGCTTATATTCCCAGACAAGTGTTGTCTCAATTTCATCGTACGAAGGTATAGAGGGCTTGATTGGCCTAGAGCTGGTTCCAGCCATTGGCAATGTCCGGCAATGCCCCTACCACTGCGCTTCTCGCGCCCTAGCTCCATAATTAGGAGAAAGATTCCTAGCGAGGACTATATTTGACCTAGCAGTTAAAGAGTACAGAACACAGCCAAACTTTTGCCATCAGTAATCTATTGTTTGGTCGAAAGTCGGTTCCAAGTCGCTCTATGGAACCATCACTAAATTGCTGATCCTAAAGTGAAATGAAGAATGATTAAATGAGGTGAATGTAAAAGATTGCAGAATGCCGAGGAGTCAGTCTGGATGCTGATATGCCGTCATCTTCCTATTGCGCTAACTGCTGATTTCCAATCAGTGCTGTTCTCACTTTCAACGGCACATTTCTTATCTCAGAATTTCGCTTCTAGCGTGTTGTGCCTGTACCTTCCTTACTGGATGTATTAAATAGTATATTTCTTTCCTGTTAAACAGTAAACCTGTTATAGCTATCGAAAACAAGGACATACAGTCTTATTTATTACTTTTTAGTGATTTTGAGCTTAGTACATCAGCATTGTCGGCCAAAACTATACGTGTTCTTATAAGACTTAACGACTGAGAAGGTTGAGAACTTCTAGCAACTACTTTCATAATAATATGCAAGGATTTTTCTTACAGGCTTTTACTGAAAAGAATCGGGAGAACAGACGTTTTTAGCCAAGAACAAAGGTCACTGAAAAGGTTTCCAATGACACTTGTCTTCCTGGTCTTCCTCGCAGTTCTATTCTCACTCGATCCGGTGCAGATCTGTGGAAACTGTTTTATCCGTTGCAAGTTTTGTTATGTTATATTTGTACTGTTATATAAGTCAGTACGAACAATGAATAATTCGTCACATATCACTAGAGTTCTGACCTGTCTTTCGTTGCTGTCGATATTCCTACGCTATCATTACAATGTATATTAGCTTTTTTCTCTCCAATGTAGCATAATAAATGGCACTACAACTATTTGAATAGTGTTAATCACTCTATAATTTCACAGCAGCTTTTTAATGACATTGGATATCTGGAGCTCAAATCCCGCAAGAAAAAACTGCTCGGGGTTCTCAACTATCAAGACAATAAAACTTTGTAATTAGAAATAATAAAGAAAACAGGAGATGATTAGTAGAACTACTAGTAACTGCCTATTTATATTCTTCTAAAAATTTCATGTGGAATGATTTAAATCGATCCAACATTTCCTTCATTAATTCCGTCTGTGGAAGAATTGTCGTCCTGAAAAGCATCAATTCAATTGGTTCGAAAGTCATAGAATCTGCAGGACAACGAATAACTCACCGGAAATGGTATGTGCCTTGTTTCTGACCGAATCCACTGCCGGGTACAATGCACACACCAGTTGATTCAAGCAATTTCATTGCATAGAAGAAGTCGGGTTCTTGGTTCAAAGACTGAAAGAAGACATAAGAATAGAAATAAGAAAATGTCAAATAGCTCTGAAAAAATTCATTTGTTTAGGCAACATATCTATGATCACATCATATATATATATATATATATATATATATATATATACATATAGTAGCATCAATAGCGAACTAAGACCCTCTATGAAAAACTCACTCTGGCAGTTTCTATAGCGCGTGATGGCAGTTCTATCTGAGGAAATGCATACATAGCACCCTGAACTTCATTGCACTTTATTCCCTCGATACTTCCATACGCTTCCTTCACTAATATGGCCCGCTTTTTGAGGGAATCAAGCACTGCTGTCTTTTCCTGGAAATATTGATATGCCATGGAAAACAGCATAGAGACCATTTATTTAACAAACCTGAAGCCATTGATTGTATGAGGGGTCGCCGGATTTAGGCGGATTAACAACGGTATCCATAACGACCTGAACAAATTGATTATCACTCACCAAATGGATGTATAACTAACTATCACATATCTAACGAGAAACAATGATCATCACAGCCAAGAACATTAGTTTGCAATACTTTTGAGTCATTTTGCAGTGGAACAATAAGTCGTGAAATTACCTAAATAAACACAGCAGCAACTGTCAAATGTGAACTATTCTGATGTACTTTCATATTCCACCATATGCTCTCTGTGCGGTCATCTGTATCACTTACCCCTCTGTTGATCGTCAAATGGTTCAAGCGGCCACCAGAAGAGTGTACACCCATAGTTAGCGTGGTAAGAACAGTTCAATTGGTTCTATTCGCTCGCAGAACTTCAAGAGCAACACAGTTTACCTATTAAACCTTTGCGAAATTCGGGTCATTTTGTAATGCGACATTCACTGAAGACAAGTCCCTAACGGTACCTGTCGTTAAGACGAACTACTCTGAACCGTCATAATTCCAATAACCTGGTGTGGAAGCAACTATCGTTGATCTTTGATCGCCGATGTATGTCGTGCAAGGCTTTGTACTGTTTCCACATGCACTTTTTATACAAGCTTTTGTACAAGGTACTCCACCGCTTTCAGGCAACCTTTCTGTATAAGCCTTTGTGTCGCCTTAACATGGAGACATTCTTTAAGCTATTCCACCGCTTCCACATGTACTTTCCGTATAAGTTATTGCCTACTCTTCATGAACCCTCTGTGCAAGCTGTTCTATCGGATTGTACTAACTGAGAAAGATTCTGCAAACTCCTCGTAGCATTAACTCTAGTTTCTTCGGTTAACTCCGCCCATTGTACAGGTAATACAAGGAATATTAGGAGCCATCCTAGTTCGTGTTTCGCTCAGTCTCACTTGGCTCTCTCAATTGCTATTCGTTACTCTTCTGGATATCGTCACATTGTTAATATTGTTTTGCTATTATTCCTATAAACAATTATAACCTAAGCCTAAAATTGCTCTCTGTGACGACGTAGGTAAGTCCCGCGTGGCAAATTCGTACGAAGTCGAGCATTTCACTTCCAGCTTATTCAGTACCGAAGACCAACTCGAAGGTATGCATTCCACTGACCAACTAATGTTTCAGACTTCTTTTCTTTTCTAAAGGACACGGAAACTCTTGCATTATGTGCAGAGCAGGAATGGCACTGGTGTCCAGAGCTTCCACTACAGTTTTGACCCATGATTTGATTCGTACACATTTTTTAATTCCATGAAAGGCATAGGTCGTCTATTGCATGCTCGCGAAACGTGGGTGAGTATAGTTATTGTGTGGATATAATCCATCTTAATCGAAATCATGCTCGTTCTTAATACTGCCAATTGTCGCACATTTTGTAAATCCGATTTTGGATCACCATAGTAAAAGTGTTGTGCAGAAAATACAGCAACCAGACTACGAAGTAGTTGCTGATATTGTGTTAGCCCCACCATTGATCTCTTCCTGTACAACGTCAAAAGCTTGGTGTTTAACTGAACTGACATAAAAGTATGGATTTGAGCTGAAAACAGGTGGGAAGACCTTCTGATGAAGACTGACGTTAAGTCCATAGACGTTCGTGCAGAAGTGTTGCGCTATTCTTTATCCACGAAAGATCATATTTAACTTTAGTAGAGACGTCTGTTAGAGCAAAGTATCCGTTATCTCTGACCTTATGTGGAGGATCGTGTCTGTTATAGATCAGAGTAGAATTCACGGATGAGCTTCTCTACAACCCTTTCGGATATGGTACCTTTTCCATCTAGAAGTCGGAATCCAGTTTTCTTAGTAATGTCAACTGATCTCTCCACTTTTTTAGCACTAACGTAAAAGCGTTGAATATGCCGATCGCATATTACGTCGATGTTGTCAATAACGACATCTCCTTAAAATCCACCCAGTGATCTGAACAAACTGCAATTTCGACATTTTGGAACCTCGTTCCTTAATTTTGGAGTTTTACTTTCATATGAAAAATAGAGACTGGCGTTAAGGAAGCGATATTGCGATCTTGATCGAAACCCTGTGAGAGATTAGCGTTAGGGAAGCGATAGTACGACCTTGATCGAAACGCTGTGTTGCTAGTACCTATCGCCATCTTAGTCCTTCCAAATTCAAGTAGCTAAGAAGAGTTCACAGATTTTCGCATTCTTCCGTACTTAGGGGTTCCGCCTGTTAGACCAATAAGGCCTATTTATTCTGTTTCGCAACTGATACTCCCAGTGCTTGTCATTCTCTCACAAAGTAGGCATAGGGCTTATTTACTGTTGACGATTGCGAATTCCCTCCCGTGTACTTTCTAGTTACTTAATTGCAATCTCTTGGCCGAATCGACATGTACCATGAAGATGACCATAAAGAAGGGATGTGTCAACTTGGAACAGCAGCGATAAGCAACCCATCACCTGAATTCGCCTGAATTTAATAATAGGTATTATAATGATATCGCTTTCGGTTCTTGATTAACCTATCTGCCGCGGAAAAACTGATCTGTCACATCCTGAATGACTCTCCTGCGATTACCCATTGAGGAAGACGTGTGGACGTGACATTTGCATTAAATCTGCTACATAGACAACTTATAAAGTGGTCATTTGGTGAGACCGGTTAGTTCGGTGACGAAGCTTAAGTCACTACTGAGAAGCACATGAAATTTTAAACCCAACACGTAGCCATCTTCGCTTAATCTACGCTCAGCAAATCTAAAAATGGCTCTTTAAAAGGTAAGAAAATCAATAGCTAATGCTGAATTTAATGAGAAATTGTTCCTAGAAAGTAATCAAATTAGTGTTCGAAAATTATGAACGAAAAGTATGGGAAGTCCGTAGCAGAATGTTCTTAAACGTGATGTTTAGTCATAACTCAAGCGCTGTTAACCAAATGCACTTGTTCTTGGATCGTTTTTACACCAAAACACATTACAGTACTAACTGATATTTAATAATTAAGCTCATTCCAACAGTTTCTCGCCTCATTGTGGCTAGGTGTTCCTGGGTGTCGGGAAGCGATGAACAGCAGCGGGTGGATTCATCCACCTGGCAGGGTTTCTAAGTTGAGAATCCGGCGTTTCCATCAAGAAGCCCAGCTAAGAGTAAACTAATACCAAAATTCGTCACCAAATTAGTCGCATGGTCGTAAATCTCCCGCTAATCCACAACAGCGGCGACTGCCTGTGGTGTTGACGATCCGGGGTAGACCTTAGCCAGGCTGACATTGGGATGCCAGGGAACCGCGGTGGCTAAACCAACAAAACTCCCAACAAATGGAGATTACTCTGGGGTCCGCACCCAGTGAAGACTGGCCATCTAAGTATCCAAGTAATTGAACAAGGAATACAGTCATAGCGGTATTGATCGCTTTGCATTACGCATAAAATGTCAAGATAACACCCAGAGGGGAAGACGTTGTTACTACTCAGCCCAACATCTTAAACATAATCTACAATTTACTACTGTAACAGCTGACCAGTACGTTTGTTTTGTAAAAATTGCATGACATAACATGTAACATGACAAGCTGAAACTTACAAAGCGATTAGAGAAGTGATGTGGACATAACTAAGCAAGGCATTTGGATTTCAATTATAAAGAACTTAGGAATATAGAAATCACCTGGCCAAGAATGGTAGAACACAGTTTTGCGGAAATCATCTTCTTGAACATCACGAACACTTGCGGATCCAGGTTGAAGAACTCTACATAACCACCACGCATTCCACACTCACCCATATAACCCTTTGATACTGAATGAAATGAGGCCAATTCCATTCTAGAAAATACTGACATGACCACAAGTAGATAAAAATCTCAACTAGATGTGCTTCGTACAACGTACTAAACTAGGAAAAGGTCTAACTTGTTGTAGGGCGCTCCCATCTCATTAATGACCTTCTTGAAGGAATGAAATTTCGATCCCTCTGCATAGATATTGTCCTAGGAAAAAAAAGCTTTAGAATACTCGAAGAATAATAAGCAGTTTTACTCCTAACCTGATAAACCTCATCAGCCATGAGGAAAAGTTTATGACGATGGGCGAATTTTATGATAGTTTCAATATTCTCACGAGTGAGCACCTGTAATAGGGCTTAACTCATTGTTGCAAATATAGAAGGTACATTCTAGCACAAAAAAAAAGCTCTCGGTCTAGATCTAACCGTGAGGAATGCGTCAAGCATTCGACTTTATGTAGTAACGCTGGAGGTGATTGAATGCATATCTGGTTTTTACAATAACTCCCAATGATCTGTCTATTTATCGAGCCAGCGCTGCTATTCTCCCAAAGAGGTTTGGTAACAATATGTCGACACCGGAGGGAGAGAAGGCTCGATGAACGAGGGGCACGGGAATCGATCCCATGTGTACTGCGGGCCGCCTCCGACCACAATGCCACGAGCACTATTCCAGCACTACTTCACTATTTGACAGGAAACGAAATGTATTGTATCACAAGGCAGTTCTTTTTTAAACTTTAGGTAAGTGATACGGTACCAACAGTGCGACTAGGCAAACAGACAACTAGATTTTTAGAAAAACAATTAAAGAACTATAGAAGTAAACAAAACTTCACCTGTCCAGTAGGGTTTCCGGGGTTGATAACACAGAGCACTTTAGTATCATACTGCTTAAGGCTTTCTTTATACGATCTCTCCAGTTCTTCTTCCTCAAGGCTCCAGTTCTTCTCTTCATGAAGATAATAGCCTACCTGCGAACGAATCCAAGTATTACATTTTTTACAACAACCTTTAAGATCTTTAGTTGCATCAAGAGAACCAACAGTACTTCATGCAACCACGGAACTATAAGAAATTCACAAACCTGTCCAAGGTTGAATTCCTCAACTGTTGCTGAATACAATGGGTACTGAGGTATCGGGATCATTACACCAGTTTTCTTGTTAACATCACGTCGTATAAACATCTTTAACACATTGCGAATTGATTCAGAAGCTCCACCAGAAAGAATTACATTTTCAGGGTCACAGGGAAATCCATCACGTTTCTGAACACCAGTAGGTTGAGAAAAACATACAGTACAAATGAAAATTGGATAACATATTGAGATGTGAAAGTAAATGGACCTCGATATACTCGGCAACATGTCGGCGGATCACGTCAATACCGGTGCTCTGACTGTACGCACCAGCACTATGGCCTCCACATCCACGAAGAATGGTCTAGAGCACAAGAACACTCCGAAACTTCCTTGCGTTGATGAGCAAAAACCCTACATCTTCACACTACGTGGTCACTTCAACCCAATTAAATCGCAGTATTTTGCACTAGTAAAAAATCAGTTGCGGAACAAATTACGACTTCACTTCAAACGCAAAAGTAAGCTCATGCATAATTACCATACTTATAAACTAGCATCAATAATGCCTGTCACGGAATGCTCGACCTCGGTCCAGGTAGGGTCCTTTGGGGACCACAATGCTGAACTAACGCATTCTTTTGTGCTGATGCCTGTTACCTTACATATCACTGTATTTCGGACCCCAACGAGGGATAGAAAATACCGTCAATAATATTCTTTTCTACAGTACAACATGAGAGATCTACACTGTTGTGACGGTTATGCTAATAATCCCCAAATGGAGACTAAATCTTTCAAACGGCTCTCAAGGACAGGTGAACAGATTAGTCAAAAGAAAGAAGCACTGTTTTATTTCTATCGACACGTAGTACTACTGTGTCAACCTACTTTTTACAATTGATTTTCAAGATAAGACTAAACATAGCGCTCTCACTTTAGCATGTTCCACCACATCAGAAGGGAATCCTCCACACTCTGTTAGTAACGGATTGCACACGCAGGCTAGCACCTGGAAATAGTTATAGTAATTCTCGTAAAACATTGTTAACTGGTAAGGATTACTGCTATAGAAGAACTACTGCTTACGGGTGCTTTCACAAAGATGTACCATCACATTTATGCCACACATATGTTGTGAGTCGAAAGTGAAATCGGTCTGGACAAGTCGCGAATGTAACTCGACGGATAAGTTAGTTAACTGGGTTCAATGACGACTTGCGTTACCCAGATCAATCCCGTTTACTGGTGATTGCCCAATGGCACGGGTAGATAGAAAAGTAGAGGCGAAACGAGGGAACCGCATTGTGTGGTAGTAAACGCGTTAGTCCCCGGAAAGAGTAATAACGCGCTCGCTCCCAACCGTAGACACTTGCGGTCCGGAGTTTTGCAAATGTCTCAGCATCAGCGCGGTTGAATTTCATAACAATACCCTGCCGCGAAAGATTGTAATAGGCAGTAGAAAAAATTAACAGGACAATTTAGTACTTCACCGCTCACAATCGGAAATTCCACTAGTTTATTGATCTAAGACGAAGAAATTCATAACCCATTGAAAACTGTTGCTGACGCTTGATGAAAATTCGCAATGCTAGCTCTGTTTACCTGTCTTATAAATGTGATGGGCTTCTGACCCATCGCATGCGCGTCACCGATGTTGGCTTTGATAACGTTCTTGAAAGGCTTGCTCACTCCCTGACATAGGTAAGAATTGCACCGAGGAAAAAACGGATCTCAAAAAGCTACCATCTGGAAACATCACCTTTTCCAGCTCTTTTTCGATCTCCACTGCTCGAATTACAATTGGACCTCTAACGGCATACTGCATGGTGATCACATTCGGATTTAGATTTTTAATGCCCAGCACCTGCAAAATTCTTGGTACTATGTCATATAGTCCTCCCAACGGTTTACCGCCTTATCGTGGATGGGAGGTGTTCCTGGGTATCGGCCTGCAATGTAGAGCGGAGGGATTCCCCAGCTGTGTCTCCCATGCTCAGAAGGAGTCCGGTGTTTCCATTAGGCAGTCCAGCTTAGAGTAAACCAATGCTAGGATCCAACAGTGTCCTAGTATCAAACTAGTCACATGGTAGCAAATCTCCCTCTGGTCCACAAGGGCGGTGACTGCCTATGGTGGTGACGACCTGGGGCAGACTTTGGCTAGGTTGACATAGGGACTCCAGGAAAAAGCAATGGCTAAACCAACAAAACTCCGAAAAAGTGGAAATTATGCTGGAGCCCGCACAACCAGTGAGGACGGCCCATCCAAGAATCCAAGTATACACATAGTATGGTCGGGGTCCACGTCAAAATACAAGTAATCAAAACACACCATGTCTTTGAATAACTAATCCACGAGTTGTCTTTGGAAGAAAAAACTAGGAGATCTTACTTTTTCTGACGACATCCTTGAGTGAAAATGTTGTACGTGGCAGCCTTTCAATAAGCGTACTGGGTTGATTCTCATACTGAAACAGAGAATGTTTACGTATTTATAGGAACATTTGATGGGACCTGATAACAAAAATCAATAAAAGCAACATTAAGCAACAGAGGACAGCTAGCCATTGTTACATGAAAATGTGACAGTTGTAAAACCTTCGCGCCACGAAAAAAAATGAAAAGTGATTACAACGACGAATTGCTAGCAACTTGTTTTTCAGACAGCCACTGACCTAAAATGAAACTGGAATTCCCGAATGAAATCAATCTGTGTCAAGAGTTGGGCCGAGGCCACGTAGCGCGCTTTCGATAGTTGGCTCGTGGACTGTGAGTCACTGTTGTCATTCACTGAGCACGTTCGTATCACTCAAATTACCAGATGTCTCGAAAATGGAGTTCGAACAAAGACGCTTTGGTTCTTTCGAAGTCCTGGAGAGCCACAGAGAGCACTTTGGGAACATATGGGCTCCTTCAGGTGTTGCTCCAGTGTCTATTTCATCTGACCTAATCAACTAAGGAAACAGCGTCGGCTTCCTCATTCCGAGCTTCGCAGCTTTGTTTCCAGACTTTGTTCCCGTACTTTGCATTAACTAGTGTTTTGTACTGTTAATATCACCACTGTTATTATTATTACTATTACTGTCACTTGTAGCCACAATGATGCTGAGATATTTGCAAAACTCCGGACCATTGATGTCTGCGTTAGGGATCGAACCCGCCATTACCCTATACGCGGGGTTCACCATCACACCATGAGAGTCCGGATTTTTACAAACACCTCAGCATCACTGTGGTTATATTTCACATACTACTCTACCATTAAAAAAGAATATGCAGTAAATAAGTGATGACATTGTCATTTATGTTTTTTCGTTTCACTTTAAAATGGATCGCTTCGTCCGATACCCACAAAATGCTTTTCTAGGCAGCTTGATAAATAAACCCATAAAAAAATCTCCAGTATTCCGACCGCCGCTGAAAATACGTTCAGAGGATTCGTGAAAGTGCGTTCTAGATAATCAAGTGACTTGATACTTACGTGATAGTTGAATAACCCGTCCTCACTGGTTGTGCGGGCTCCAGCATAACCTCCATTTTTTGGAGATTTTCTGGTCAAACCATTTTGCTTCCCTGAAATCCCGAGGTCAGCATGGCCAAAGTCTGCCTCTCTTCACCACCACAGGCAGTCACAGCTTTTGTGGATCAGAGGGAGATTTGCCACCAGGCAACTATGATACCAGGACGGTGGTGGATCCTGGTATTGGTGTACTTTTAGCTAGGTTTCCTGATAGAAACACCGGACTCTTTCACAGCTTGAGAGACCCTGCCAGGGAATGAATCCCCCGCTGTACATCGCAGTCCGGCACCCAGGAACACCCCCCAGCCACGAAGAGGCGGAAAGCCGTTGGGAGCAATCAAGTGACATTACGGAAAAAGGATCCGAGTTTACAACACTAGGCTATTTATCTCATATGTGTTTATTGACGAAACTATGGGCTTAACTGCGTCACTGCACTCCATCGATTGGGGTATGAATTGGTAAAAACGACTTTACAACGGTGAACCGTCTGCCCTTTACTGGAGTAGTAACGGCTATCCCATACGTAGTAAAAGTAAACTTTTCGACGAAAATGGAAATATGCTTCCTTATCAGGACGGGCGACACAACAGCCACAACCCTCGTCTGTCTAAACCAACAACCCCGCTACAATACGGAAGGCTGGAACACTACTGGAACGCACTGCTGGTTGACTGCAGTGGCTGCTTTTGCATGGTTACACCGTTCACCATTTAGCGGTACATCCCCATGGTCTGTATGGGTCTTATTTGAAACTAACCGCCTCAAATAATCTGTATGGATAGATTGGACTGCCACCTGAGGCTTTTATTCCTATAAACTGATCTTATTGCGCTGAAGCGAGGTTGGTATAGTTGTTGTTGCTGCTATGGTTAGTCGATGGCTGACGTTCCGGCGATTTCACCTCCCGTGCTGTTACGACTGGAAGTCCCAAGAACATGTAAATATATCGATTATTTATGCTGAGGTTTATAGGAAGTTGGTCTCTTGAGCTATTATGAGGCCGTTGTCTTCTTCACGCATATCGTAATTTGGAGCTGACGCTGAGAATAATTGTAGGGATATCATCGTTGCCATATCAACAAAAGGGCGCGTGTAGCGCAGTGGTCGAAGGCGCCCTACAACACACACGCGGGATCGATCCCTGCGGCCATGGCCCACCAAGCCTTCCATCGCTGCGGGGTCGGCAAATTGATACCAAACTTGTCTGCGTGAATAGCAGCACCGCCCGATACATCGGTCGGCCACCGTGAGTCATTGTAAAGATCAGATATGCATTCAGTCACTTCCAACGATGCCTATTGAGATCGAATGGATTGCGCATCCCTCAGGGATTGATCAACACCGAGAACTTTATCCTTTTATCCCTTATACTAACAAATTCGAGAAAAAGCTTCATCGTATAATTGACACAGCATACCATTCAAATCAAAACAACTGCCAGCTGCATTATTTGCTGAGGTCATGGCTCGAAATCGAGTACATGACCATCTCAGCGCAGTTCCAGTACCCATTAACCCGCAACGCTCCCTATGGACACTGTAGTCTCCATAGTGAGTTTATTGGGTTTCAGAGTTTTCTTACTGGACTATGTATACTCAATCGATAGGTAATCGAAAGCAGATCAAAATAGCGGTGAGACCAGAAAAGTCATTTCCTGCAGTTAATGACTTACAAAACTTTTTCTCAAAAATGTTCGATGCCTGGTAAGTTGACCAACAACTAACTGTTACTTAACAACCTCTATGATGAATCATGGTTATTTTATGGAATGTGGCATAAAAAGTGCCGAAATAGACTCGGCCTAATCTGGCAAATACTTCCAAATCCAGAAAGCAGTATGTTTGCATGATGGACCACACATATAGTAGCATACGTATCATTCATACCCATAAAACGATAGGACAAAGCCTCTCGTACGGTCCTGTCATCTTCAAAAACGAGAAAGTTTTTCTTTTCCAAAAGACCAGAACGTTCGCATCTGACGGAAAACTGCTTATAATCGGTTGGAATAACCACTAAATACGAGTGGGATATTGTGGATAGACCCGGAATGGGAGGAATATTGAAACTGACAACAGAAGAACCTGGAACAGCATTAAACCTCATGGATAAACCACATTTTCTCCAAACAGTAATTTGTCAATGTGAAGGAATTCAACCACCATTGTTGGTTGTACGAATACTAAGGAAGTACGATATCCTCCTGAGTAAAACGAAAGAGTGGAGATTTTACCATCGCTCTTTTTATTCCTTCTTCGCACGTAAGTCGTCCTCACGATAACGGAATAAAAATTCATGTATTTGGCGTCTTCTTGATGTTTAGCTCGATTAGGAGGATTTGTAGTTAAATATTTTGAGCATAAGGGCATAAATTTTTATGAATGAGAACTATTGAGTTCGCTGAGTGCCTCAGATTTCAATAGCCAAAGGCTCATAAGATGACAGATGGTCTTCAGTTGCATTCAACAGAGAAGAAGGATATTTCACACAGACTTCTCAGTATATTTCTTTAAAAACTAAACTTAGCATAGAAAAGCCTCCCAACGGAGCATAGAAAAGTGCCTTGTCGTGACTAGGAGGTGTTCCTGGGTGTCGGGCTGCGATGTACAGCGGAGGGATGAACTCCCCCACAGAGCCTCCCAAGCTGAGTCCGGCATTTCCATCAGGAAGCCCAACTGAGAGTAAATCAATACCAGCAGCCGTCACCGTCCTGGTATCAAACTAGTCGCGTGGTGGCAAATCTCCCTCTGATTCCCTAGAACGGCGACTGTCTGTGGTGGTGACAACCTGGGGCAGACTTTGGCCGGACTGACCTCAAGACTTCAGGGAACCACAATGGCTAGACCAGCAAAACTCCGAAAAATGGAAAATATGCTGGAGCCCGCACAAACATTGATGAAGGCCCGTCTAAATATCCAAGCATGGAAAAGGCTACAAGTTTTGCACAACTAAACACATATTGATTAGGCGGCATTTCATTTTTCCTACTAAACACATTTCCGTTCAATTTAGTTAAATCGCTTTTAGTCTGCGTGGAATAGAATGCACTCTAAGAAAAACATTAGGGAACACAATGCACTTGTTCTAGGTGAAAATAAAAATAGAATGATTAATAATTAGTTGAACTTACAAAAATCGGATGACCAGAATATGACGTCCTGTTCCGGTTAAATTAGTCCAGTTAAATCCGGAGAATGTGGAGATGGGATGAACCTGCAAGGAACATAATCATGGAAGTGGTTAAAATTGCACGAACAACCAAATTCTTGTTTATCCAGTTGTTTAACGATGATACGATCTATGGATACGAATACTCTTAAGATAAGAAAATCGATAATGAGACAGTAGTATAATGGAGGTGATAGGAGAATTATCAGCTGGTGGTCATTTTTGAAATATGAATAATAAATTCGTGAACATATGGATTGATTTCAATGCACTCCCCTTCTCACTATTGCTATTGTCACACAAATTTTTGATGCGATAGTTTACTACGACTTATGAGGCTGATTCGCAAATAGTAGACATTTTAAGCGACGTCTTTGAACTGCTACCAAACAACTTGAACGCGCCTTTACTAGTCAAGATAGGAGCTATTGGAATCCACATATTTATTCCAACAAACAACATGTTTATTTATTCCGGTAGCTTGAAATTCTGAATCTGTAGATACGACAAGTTTATCAAAAGTGGTCTTCCTCTGCAATTCTGTTGTTGAGAACCTCCTCATATAGCACTCGCTGAGTTGCTTGAAAAAAGCGGTTGGGAAGTTCAAAGTAGGTGGCTTTCATGGATTAAAGGGAGTTCTTCCTAGACAAGCTTAGACACTAGCGTTGTCATTTGCGAGTGCTAGAGCTCTTTAGGTTGGCCATGCCTCATACTCAATTTTCTTCTTCTTTTTGTACGACTCCCAAATCGCAAGAGTGCCTCCTGCTCTGCATGCTTTGCCAAGATTGGAGACGTATTATTAGGTAATTTCTTTCGTCGAAAATCTCACTCGACGGTGCTCCCTTACAAACGACGGATGCTAATCTACTGCCGCCATCCAACATGACTTGCAATTTTGGCGGGAATGCGTCCCCCAGAAGTCGGTGATATACTATCCGGCATGTGGCATAGTAATACGTTTCTAAAAACCGACTTCTATTTAAAACATACCATATCGTCAGGTCACCTGTGGACCATTGACTTACTCCGAAGAAGAAGACGTAAAAACGTTTGCCGAATAAGTATTCTTATACCAAACTCGTGTCGGCTCATTAATCCAACAAAATATCCTTGGAGTGTTCATTTGGAAGCCCCTGCGAGGCCCATGCTTAGATGATATTTCCCATTCCTAGCGTTGCTGTATGTCTATGCTCGGATTCATTAAACAAAACGATACAATCTCCATATTTTGAGAGCTTCATTTCAACAGCCTCAAACAGCTGTGAATTGGATTTCAGAAAAAACAAGATATGGTGGATTTTTAAGTAAAAAAATAAGCATTTGAAATGGGGTACTTCAATAATGTATGTATGCGGCAAATATTTACCGCAGGAGTTAATTACGGTCTACTGAGAAAGGACGGCCATTATTTCTGCCTTCATTCAATTTAAAGTTGTTACTATTACTTGATTTTCGCGAACCCATAGGCAATTTCCTTCTTATTATACATATATAGTAGCAACTATCCCGTTGCTGACAAGAAGGTATGAAGACACCTCTGCCTGCGCTGTAGGGTACTTCATACTGTATGAATTAAGTTCAATTCATGCGATGTGAGGAAAATAATACATTAGTCGTCAACATATCATGTGCTCTCACAATAATAGTGCGCGTGTGGTGCAGTGGTCGGAGGCACCCTGCAACACACACGTGAAACCGGTCCTCGCGCCCATGGCCCACCAAGCCTTCCATTTCTCCGAGGTCGATATATTGGTACCAAATTTGTCTTAAAAGATAGCAGCACCGACTCGATAGATCGATAGGCCACCGCGAATCATTGTAAAGACCAGATATGCATTCATTCATCTCCAATGGTGCTTAATGAAGTCGGATGTATGGCGCATCCCTCACAATCAACGCCAAGAGCTTTATCCTTTATCCTTTTATCACAATAAGGAGATATATACAGTCCTCCACATGTAATTTTTCACCTGTTGTTGGTTTCAAATCAAAGAATTGACACATAACCCCAACATGCATTGTATGCTATGCATGCCTGGAGACCAATGTTGGCGAAATGTGCTACATCCAGTGCATCTCCCTTTCGGTAGTTTATTTCATCATACAGAGCTTTTTACCGAACTTTTGCACTCAATGGATAGTTTGTTCAAAATATATGTTATGTCAAAAAATGTTCCACGAAAACCTGTTTTCTACACTGGACATTCTACACGGACCTTTCTTCGGACAAGTTGATCGGCCAGTAATTCGAGTGGGTGGCAATTAACAATAATTTCATTTCCAATAACAGATGAATCGTGGCTATCGTGTGGAGTGGACGGGTGTAAAAAACGATATGGACCCAAAATAGTTTTACAAAACGACGATGTGGACTTGCAAATCTTGACGGAAACGTGTTTGTATTATGGACAAATAACAATTACATATGGAAAACTTACAACATGAATAGAGGGCATTCCTTTATAATGATGGAGTGCAGTCTCTTCCATATCGCTGTCATGCTCTTAACCCTTCACGTCCTCTAGTTATTGAAAAACTGTCGCCTGTTATAATGAAACAGAGCCCGTTAACCTGCGTAAAATTAGCCTCCGTCACACACGGCAGCCTCGCAAATCTGGGCGTTGGGTGTTACGTATTAATGTAGTATGTCAATCACTATCGCGACAAGGCATCCCTATATACGTAATAGTGAAGTTGTGGGAGCGGCCGGTATGAGACCTATAGGTTTTTTCTTTCCGGTGGTTTGTTCTGATACACAAGAGCCCTTGGTAGCTTGCTGTTATGGATGTCGTCCATGGAAGTGTGTCTTCTTAATAATTTCTCAGTAATTTCTCATTCCTCCCAACGCTTTATCGCCTCATCGTGGTTGGGAAGTGTTCCTGGGCGTCGGACTGCGATGTACAGCGGGAGATTCATCCCCTGGCAGGGTCTCCCAAGCTGAGAAAGAGTCCGACGTTTCCATCAGGACGCCTAGCTAAGAGTAAACTAATACCAGGATCCACCACCGTCCTGGTATCAAAGTCGCATGGTGGCAAATTCCCCTCTGATCCACAAGGGCTGCGACTGCCCGTGGTGGTGAAGACCTGGGGCAGACTTTGACCAGGCTAATCTCGGGACTCCAGGAAACCATAATGGCTTAGGCAGCAAATCTCCGAAAAATGGAGATTATGTTGGGGTCCGCACAACCAGTGAGCACGGGCCATTCAAGTATCAAGTAAGTATTTTCTCATTCTGCGGCGAGAGACTATTGCCGTTGAGGGGTATGCGGCATAGAGTGTGGCCAGTAAGGAACAGCAGAAATGCCTCTGCTTCGAAGAACTGGGAAGCAATTCCTTTTTTTCTAATTTCCAATCGCTTTAATAGCTTCTGGGTATCGTTCGAAATGGAAGCATATCGAAACTAGAACGTAAACTTTGTGATACTTCTTGCAGAACCTACATAACTTTTTCAAATGCTGGAAGCAGTACGACTGCACAGTGAGTTTTCTTTTTCACTACATACAAGAGTTATATATGTACCAAAAACATGAGAATGCGTACAGATGAAAATGGTACATACAAAGAACAAGAGAAGCGCATAAATTCTTCCAAAAATAGAAAAAACCGACTTATGGAGCACAAATCATAATGAAATGGTTGAAACCAATTAAGAACTGCTAGGGTGGTCGGTATGACGTCCATGGGTGATCGTAGCGAAAATTTAGACGTCGTACACCCCCAGCAGAAAACTGAAATTAGGCATCGTCGCGAGACTGCTAAGGCAAGTAACACCTCAGAAATAAGATCAACTTCATACAAGCTTTTCTTAGGACCGCGTATCGTCCGAAGTATCGCAAGTTACTACCACTATTAAGACAGGATCAGATGGCTGTATATGGCACAGCTAGATAAAGTTAAAAACGGATTTGAATTGCAGAATATGATTAAAGGCATCTGCGGTAGGATTTTTCACAACTTTAATGAATGTTTGGATGAATTGAAAAAAGACATACAGAAAACATGAGGTCACAAACAAACAGAGAGTTTTATGTACTGAAATGAAAGAGACACAAACTATTAGTGTCGGGAGACAGGAGAGAGAGAGAGTGAGGGACACAAAAACTATAGGACGATATAGACCATCAAGTCACTTTCACCTCTAGCATTAGATTCGACGGAGATGGTTTATGAATATATGGGTGATTCAGTAATGGCCAAATCGCCAACTATAGTCCCATTTAAGCCATTATAACGTATAGATGTAAACTAGACATCGCGCGCAGAACGTGTGTCGAACTCCAGGGTTCTTGAACATCCAAAACTACTAAGGAAGGTCTAAGGAAGGTGTCGTTTGATAAATGACTGCTCCCTAGCAACACTTATGCACTTATGCTCATAGAAAACTCGCTACTGCTTTCTGAGCCACCAGACAGATCAGATATATTCCACATAGTTCTCCGAAAATTCTAGCGCTTACTATGTGTTGGGTAATCGCGCAACGTCAGACGCACTGACAGCTATGAAATCAACATGCGGTTTCACTGCAAACACCTTCTAAACATAGACTAATGAATACCTCTGAGAGGTATATTTCTTCTTGAATACGTTGATCACTGATGAGAGAAGACGAGGGCCTATGATTTTTAACATCACACAAGTACAGCAACAATTTAGGAAGGACTGGTGCCATGGAAACAGGAGTACCTGAACTTCAAATCAATTGCTAGAAGTAGGGCCCGAGTGGGTGGATCTTGTCCCGAACAGGGACACTAGGGTTTGCTTAGTTAAGAATTGAGTCATTTGATAAACATCAGCGAGGGGATTATGTAGGAAGTGGAACTTCCGGAGATACACGACAGGTACTTCGTTAATGATCTGACGGAAATTACCGAGTTCGACTTTTTTTTTTAAAACTCTACATGTAGAAGAGGTTTTCCTTTTATCTCTTTTTTTTTCTTCAAAACACTATTTACAGGTAAAATAAATCTACTGTAGTTTTCTATACTTCTAAGTAAAGGCTCATATTCTTAAAGACATGCATGAATTTCGATGCATATTTAGGGCACCTCCAACATATATGGGCTTCGAAGTAATCGGCGCGCGGAGAGAAATTAGGCCCGTACCCGCAAATGCACAAACATGTGCAGCGCCGACTGGCCGGTGTGAGCTATGTAGGGGTCATTTTCTTTCTGATAGTTTGTTCTACTCTGCAGAACTCCTTTCCTAGAATTCTTGCAATCGATCGATTGTTTAACAGACATCGATGTTGTGGCCGATGTAGCCCTGAGAAGAGCTTTATTCTGCACTAGGAAATAGACAAAAAGTTTCTTCTTAAAAGAGTTGCAGGTAATTTGGCTAACAATTGACTTTCATGTCAATTGTAAAACCATTTCAATGTCGTAACCATAGGCTGGAAAAAAATACGTAAAAAGACAAAGCATAAACTCCGGAACACTTCCAAACGCTGACACCAACGCAGTTGTATGACGGGATAGGGTAACATTTAGTAAATAGGAGCGCACCCATCATTCATACCTATAGAACGATAGAGCAAAGCCCCTTTTATAAGCCTGTCATGCTCACAACCCCTCAAGTCTTCTAGTTACTGATAAACTATCGTCTATTTTGGGAAAACTAGCACCGCCGTGACATCTTAAATTGGGCGCCGCTCCAAGCGGAAGGGCTGCCAAACGACGAGCGCCGCGAATGTGCTTAGCCCTGGAATTCGGTCAATACTATGAAAAGCAGCCACGATCAGCTTTGGCTCTGTTTCCTCAATTCAGAGAATATAGCACCTTATAAGCGTTCCGGTATTCCGATCAGATATTCTCATATGTGATTTGGCCTATGAAATGGCACAATGTAAACCAGAGATAAGTTCAAGCTAAGGCGTTCAACAATTCCTTAGGAGTACGACATGCATATAGTTTCATCAGGTACAGAAAAGTAGCCTAACAATGACCTACAAATGTCCACTGATTAACTAATTCAGTGGTTTTTATCCTGCTAGACAGGACTGACACCATTTGCTGGTCCTAGAAGGGTGTTGAAATTTGCCTGCTCGAGGCGTGCGATCGAACTAATGATCCCGGGTGTATTGCGGAGCATCGCTAACACTTGCGCAATACGCGTCTCAATGTAAATTACGATGCCAGTATTCCGTGAACACGAGATTTGATCGTTTCAACGCATTCGCGTCATCTGCATGTCATTCTGTATGTACCAACTGCATAGCGACGACGCTTCATAGGAAGTCTCCACCGTAAAGCCAGCCAGAACGCCTCTAAATGAGAAAGTGTATGGCTGTTCAAAATGCGATACGACACGACAGAGAAGTTATGTAAACTACCACTAGTGATAAGGATCGGAGTAATTTCTCTCCAAAGAAAAACATGTGAAGAACGATAACAAAGAAAACTGCCCCTGCCAGGAAGGTAATGGGACAAACCAACTGGAAGTCGTCCAGTTGAATAACGTTAATAACTTTCCCGGGATCGACTTTCTCTTAACCTCGGTATTGGAATATGAATGCGTCGTTTTCTTGTTCAGAAATCGCGAGCTTGTTAAACACCATACATTTACTTCCATAGAAAAACACAATACAATGCAACAGTAGCCGACGCTTGATCAACCATATGCGACTATAATTAGCTGTTCTAATCTTCCTCATTGGAAGTCACGTAGAAAGCGGCCCTGAAGAAGGCGATACTGCCGAAACGTCAGCAACTGTTGCATTGCATTGTGTTTTTCTATGGAAGTGAATGTATGCTGTTCAACAACCTCGCGATTGCTGAACAGGAAAACGATGCGTTAATAACTTTCTCAAAACCTCATTCATTGACCCCGTATGCCCGTATAAAGATACGAAACATGTTTTGACGCCATTTGTTCCATATCTTATGCAATATCTCTTTAAAATTTTATTTACATTTAGAAATAACAAATGAATGCCAACACTTTCCTTCAATATGAGTGGGAACGCCTTAGCTCGTATATTTCCAGGATTGCAAGGAGAATCGACTCGGCTAGCATTCTACGGCATTCATAAAGAAGACGAAATCCTCAAGCAGCAGCCGAAATGACACGCGAAATGTTCGAAGACCACTGTGGACAACGAAGGGGACGAAAACAAATCGAATGCAAAAAGTGCTGGAATCCGCATAGTAGATGTGATGACGGATTATGCAAAACTTTATTATTTTTATTTAAAATAGATGTAATAAATAAATACAACTATATGGTTTATACTTTTGTCGTTGTGTTAAGCTTAAATGAGCGTGAGGAGGAAGAAAGTGGGAAAAAAATGACAGAAAGCACGTGACATGAAATATAGGCTGTTCAAGTCACGAAAGAGACGGTGTCTTGCGTGAACGACTAACAGTCAGACTCACTGGGTGAATAGGGAACTTCGGTGAAGAACACACCATTACTAAAAAAACATCCAGGCGCCCATCGACAACTAGTCAGAGGGTAGAATGAGCAGCTGCATAAAGAAAAAACAACTGTAAATTGTACTGTAGAAAAAAAACTGTAGAAAATCGAACGTTCTCATAAGGTTCTCTCGCTTCGGAGAAGTTCCCTAAATTAACCCTAATACATTGACCCTTACCTATGTATTTTCTAACTAACTCTTTACAACTATCTGTAGTGAATAAATAATAAGTGGCAGAAGTACGCGAAAAGTCGAGAGAAAAGAGCAAAGTCGATAGAACGAAAATGGATACCTGGCGACTAAGTTATGCGTTTCCAACGAGGGAGGCCGATGGGGCAGGATGGCGTGTGTTGTAAACACAACGCGACCGACCACAGATCAATCGCGAGGACCGTCCCGAACAACACCACTGGTGCATAACGGGAAATGGGACACGTTAATTGCTCTTCCTTACGTTATTCTTACTCATGTGGTGACCAAGAAAAAATCGAGAAGCTATTGATTAATCTAGTCGTGGAGATGGGTTATATGAGAGAAGGGGGCACTGATTGCTGCCGTGGACGGACGATTGTGCTCAAGAGGAAGTCGTCGTCAAGACAAGTGAAAACGACAGCGTAAATCATTTTATGAACAGGGTGAAGCGGACTAGTGGCCTGGTTTTTATTCATCGGTTATAGGCCACACCACAAGGAAGAGCTCCTCAATTTCCGACGATTGTCGCAAATAACAATCGTAATTAAACAGAATTCCTGGCGTTCATTAATCGCACTGGAATCCGTTTCTACTTCTGCTGCTTTCTCTTCTTCAATCATTGGCGATTCAGTTTAGCAGCAATCCTGTTGAACTCTACCCTTCGATTTGTTTTCGAGGATAAATCAACACCTGTCTGCCAAATAACCGAGAGATCATGTTTCCTTGCGCTGAGCTCATAACTACATGATCGTGATGTGGTTTGAAGAATGCTCTCCGTAGTACTAGTAATGATGAAGATATTGGAAAGATCTACGACAAAAAAAGAGCTTGGGGGGGGGGGGCCGAAGTCTCTTTGAGAATAGCCCCCTAAAGCCGCTGACCATTTCTACTGGCAAATTGTACGAGTGGATGTCTGCATCTCCCATGATTCATTCAAATTCAAAACTAGTTCGAGAGCCTAAACTAGCTATTTGATGTCTAGTCAGTACTAATCAACTCTTTGCTGTTGAAGGGAACCATAAGATTGAAGCTAGAGGCATTCATGAAAAATCGATAATTTCCATAAGTACCCTCTTTCTGAGCAATTCCACAAACTTTTTCCCATCAAATTTCGGTAGTAATGCTTCTATCCCCGTATTCAGTAATGCTACATTCTTTATTCCTCAAAAAACTCAATTTCGCTTCTTCCAGGAGTCTTCCTTCTTTCCAACAATGTGGGAAGTTACCCATCTTCATATAGAATGTCAAACCGAAACAAAAAAAGGGTAACATTGCACATAAAAACACATGGGCTCATTATTTCTACAGGCTTCAAATAGTACATACAGTCACTTATTTTATAACTGGGACCTGAAAGTCTCGTGCTCACCTAGAGCACTCCAAGCACGAACTAAATATAAATTTCACTGATATACTGTTACTGGTTAAACAAGACATTTTTTCCTTGCACTTCAAGGAAACCTTTGCTGCTGTGGTCATTGGTAGTAGGGGAGGGGGAGCTAGGGGGTGCTTTGTGAATCTGTTCGCCCACACGCAACGAGCTCTTGGCTTTCGATGATAATGAGAAGAGTTGAAAGGGACTCATGTGGCTGACAATAATTCGATTGGCACTACCCCAGACAAGACAGATTACCCACAAGTCATTCTGGTGTTCTGTCCAAATTCGCCTCGAACATGGAAGAAGAAGTGCCGATAACATGGAGGAAAGTGAGTGCTTGAAAATATTCTGAATAACCCAGCTTTCTTCATGAATTCCTGTACGAATAACACTGAACGAGAATGCTCTAGATTGATGCTCAAAATTAAACACATCTCACCGCTTGAATAGATTCGTAGCCTTAGAATGGACAATGGATAGCAGTAGTACAGTACATGGGTTTCTATTCGCTCAAACGAAGATATCCTAGGTTTTGAACTGTTTTCATTTTTTATGAAGACTCAGTTTATGATCGGACCACCTGTCGACCATTTTATTCCATGAAATTGACGTTGTCCACATTCTGTCAAACGTTCACCATTTGTACCACGCATTCATTGTTAAGCATCTAGCCACTATCGACATCTCAGGTTGTCGTTTATCGAACACTGCACGATCGGAAGCTCCAGCGTCATTGCGATCTCTGGATACCCAAGTAGAATGCTCTCATTGCGATCGTAGTTTGATGGCCCGCAGCTTTAGTGAATGTGAATGGGTGCTCCATGACGTAGTGTCATGCAAACGAGAAAAAAGTTTCTTGTTTCATTTGAAACCACGTTCTTGCCGTCCATTCCTGTTGGCCAGCTCCATAGTTCACGTTCATTCGACCATTCGCTTACTTCACATTCATGTTTTTATCCGAGCGGTTCTCTTCCACATCTTGGCGATTCCCCATTTGCTCTCTATCCCATCCGACCCTGGACTGGAATACTGTTATTCTAAAGAGTCACTTTCGCAGTACCAATATAAGAGTACTAGTGCCGCTACGTACCGAGACATCACAATGTCTTCATACGCAATGCCTCCACAGTCTTTTTTCAACTAATCGGTGTTTCATTCGTGTTTCTTTGGGTTCTCTTTAATTCTAAAGGCAAACTATGCTCATTTATTGCCCATATCTTTGATTTCAGGTTTTACTCTTTCCTTTCTGAAGAACACTGTTAAGTCCGTTTGAGTCAATTATTCGGTGCTTGATGTTGTCGTCTGAATTGTCAATTCCACCAGTACTGTTGTGCTACACCTTTTTTAGTACATCGTTCTAGCTTGGGTTCATTGTACGGAGGAAATGAGCTATCATAATGGTTTTGACTCTATGCTGGATACGTTTGTCTAGCAAGTGTTAGTTCAGTTTTGCAGTAGGAGTTGTCGTAGCAAACACGGAGCTAATCTTCAAAGCTTCTTATTCCCTCATTCGTGTTCATGCATATCTCATCTCTTAAAGGTTTTACATATAAGTCTTAATAGCTAAACTGAGTTCTAGTGAATTATTGTTTTCTGAGCTTTTTTTACAATGTCATCTTTTTAAAGCGTGTAGTTCTTGCGTTTTTAAGTAGACTCTCGACTTTAAGGATAAATTTGCCGTTTACTTGTTAAATATTGGCTCTCCATGACGCCAGGTAAACACCGGTTCTCGATGACGCCAGGCTGACTAGTCTTCAGTGCTTAGAGTTCGTTCATTCATAGTTCTTCGCTTATTCTCGTGAGCAAGTTGGCGTTGTCCACCGAAGCTCAAGAGAGGAAGCAGGCAAATATGTGCTTTGAATAAAACGATTCACGTCAATAACCTTCAATGAAGATTGCCTAAGAAATAAACGAACGATTTTGCAGTTAAGCTTCCCACCATATCGCTATGCGATTTATATTTTTACGATTACGATAAAATTTTCCCTTTCGAGCACGTGTCGTGCAGTGGTTAGAGGTTTTCCGCAGTACATGCGTGATCACCGATTCGATAACGCGGCCCGGGTTATCCTAGCCCTCTATAGCTCCATGATCGGCAGGTCGCTATCAGACTTATCTTAGAGGGTGGCAGCATTAACGTGATACATCGGTAGGCGGTCGCGGCCATTGTATAGGCAACATATGTATTCAATCATCTCTATGATGCTTGGTGAAGTCGAGTGCCAGGTGTGTCTATCAGGAATTGTTCAACACCTTTGCACTTTTTTTGAAGATGTTTTATTTCTTCTTCCTGAT
Organism: Angiostrongylus costaricensis; assembly: GCA_900624975.1. Classification (NCBI taxonomy): domain Eukaryota; kingdom Metazoa; phylum Nematoda; class Chromadorea; order Rhabditida; family Metastrongylidae; genus Angiostrongylus; species Angiostrongylus costaricensis. Next base: position 92,559 of record UYYA01003938.1, read on the forward strand.
TTGTTTCTCTAAGCTATGCGTCTGATGAGTGTCCCGTCCAGCAACTGTCGCTGTAACGAAGACCTGAGTACGCTCTAGCGGGGCTATCTCGGGATTCCAGAGAGAGTAAACTGGAGTTTCATTCAACAGCTTTTATGACGAAGATGAAAAAAATCCTCAAGCACCAGCCGAAACCAAAAGCAAAAATGTTCAAGACTTTTGGGTATGGTGAGTGAGAAGAACCGAAAAAAAACGAGAACAAGAAGTGCTGAGATCTACACAGCATGGTAAATGTGTTGGCAGGCCATGTAATAAAGTAATACCACTCCGAGTCAGTCCAAGAAGTTCCATCTCGTGACATCGTTCTTTTGTAATCTGAGAGCAGTTTCGAACTACCTCTTTGTTGCTTCAGTAGTTAGCACTTTAATTTTCGTTCAAGAAGTTCCGAATGTAGATCATATTTCACTTTATTAACCTCTACATAGGGCCGCTTGATTTACGAGGCAGACGAATACCGTATAGAATTCAGCGGCAGAAACAGTGGCGAAGTAGTAGTCCAATACTTTCCATCTGTCTACATAGATTGGAAGCATAGGTCTCTATTTCATAGCCAAGTGTTGTAAGACAAGATGGCTATCTCCCGTCTAGGATATGAATTTTCACAAATTCGTAGAGTTTCTGGACTTCGCTGTTTCCTCGACGTGCTAATTGTGCTCTGTTTCAAATCCGGATGAAGATTTCTTCGGTCAAACAGCCACCAGCTCGTCAGTGTTGCAGGACTACTTTCCTTGACGCTTATTTTTTTCACCTTTTTCACTTATTGCCTAATACAATTTTTCACGGCAAGGTATCATGTGGAATACATTCAAGGCTATGCTGAGATATTTGCAAAACTCCAGACCGCACGTCGATTTAGGCTCCCCAGATCAATCCCGTTGACGGGTTATTGCTGACGGCAGTGATCGATAGAAAGCTAGCTGAAAGACAGGCGAAACGAAGGACCCGCATGGTGTGCTGGTGAACGCGTTAGCCCTCTAAAAGGGTAAAAGCGCGTTCGTTCCCCATCTCAGACACCTACGGTCCGAAATTTTGCAAATATCTCAGCATAATCTTAGCTGTTTTTTTAAAGTTTCCTTCTTGGTATTACCAGGAGTTGTCATGTACACTTCCGTCCTGCAGTTGACCGCTACATACTCATTTATGGTTACGTCGTGTTAATAATGTTTTTAACGGTGCTTTTCAGACTCTTGGATAATAACATGTGGTACATAGTTCTCTAGATCCATATGAAAAGCCGAATCACATAAAAGCCGTAATAGTCGAGTAAGAGAAAATTTATGTTTCGTCATTTGCAAAGAAGCAGCTCAACATTTAATCCAAAGGCTTTGCAGAGGACTCCGCCTTGAGTTCGGTACCCTTGGTCAGGAATCGTGTATGATTTTAACGCCACCACACTTCATGCCCTCCGTTCACATTTTTCAAAAACTTCTTGGCCCTTAAACATTCGTGTGACCATTAACTTCGTCTTCTATTCAGTTGTCTCTGGAAGTGCATAAATTGCGCAAAACAGTTCTATCAAATCATTAGTTTCCAGAAATTCCACGCTGCGTCGCACCTATAATTGCACTCCGAAAGGGTTACTTTCTATACATTACATTTTGTGGAACCGAAAACTAAGTGTCATCATGAATGTGGCTCTGTGGGACATGGATACTAGGCTCGTTATCAATCGCCTCTCGTTTAGCTTTCTATATAGCTTTTTTCTCTAATCAATGAAGTTTTGTCATTAATGAGCTAAGTTAAGGATCGATGTAAAGTTTAATTGTACTGATGTTTACGTACGCTCGCACTTCTCAATGCTGGAACGACTTGAGGCAGTTCCTCAAAGATTTAGTGAACGTATAAAAAGGCACCGCCAACTGGTAATCTATCATTAGTGAGGCGCTCCATTTCACTCGATTTGACTCGCCGCGGCAACTATGAAGACCCACATCACAAGGTCGAGTGACTGTGGACAATCGACTCGGATCATCTGCTCTGGAGAAGGCGAAGGGTCCGAAATGTTAGCCGAATAGATTTTTGTAGCAAACTCGTGTTAGCTTATTAATGAAAAGGTCAAATCAATAGCAAGTTTCGGAAGGACTGAATGGAAACCATGTCAAACACCGATTTCTTGGAAATGGGCCGTACTGAAGGTGGCGGGCTTGAAGAGAAGTGCTTGCAATCAAACAACGTTCGCATGCGTGTATACGACAGTACTACTCAGTCATGAGGACATTATTCTGATATCCCATGATGGTAATGGTGATGAAACTCTAGAGAATACAGTGCTTATATAAAAAAAATATAATTGGCACAAGTGATTTCGTCTCTATCGTTCTTCCCGTATTGAGCCGACAATCTGGAGCGAAGTCGACAAAGGCAAAATAAGTGACATGCGGGATAGATGGAGCGGTTAGTCGATAAAACACTACCAGCAACATGTATTCTTTTTTTGATGAGCATACACGAGGTTGATAAAGATGTTTATTTTCGATTAACGTTCCCACGTCTTCGTCTTCATCAGAGCCGATGATCTGAGTCGGTGGTCCACGCCTGTTCTTCTCCTCGATGGCTTCGCCTTCGTGTCGAGTGAGGTCATCCTCAGCGGACCATCTCAGCCTCACTACCAGCAACGTCGACTGCTCTAAACGTCATGAGCTGCTCGACAACTGTTCTGTCCATAAACCGCTTTGTCATTAAAACTTTTTCACAGTGAACGTTCCAGAGTTATAGATGCGGTACGACGCATCCCTCGATTTATAAAAGTGGGGTATTGATAGTTATCCATGTAGGGTGAAAATATTCTACCTGCTAAGAAATATTCTGCAATGAGCAGTTTTCCGTACGTATTAAGCTCAGTAAACTTCGGAGTTTTTCTTCGAAATAAACGACCTCATCCTTGCTAGAGCTGGAGACAAGAGGTTTTTTAACCGAATTTTTTTGCTTCCACAGAGAACAACCGGACAATTCTCTTCTCGCAGTAAGCAAAGACTTAATTATTCGAAACTCTTCTTCGGAACTTTAATTGACCTCTTCTCGAGTTCCTCGTTTAGAAGTAGGGCGAACTCAATTTCGGCAATATAGCGGGATTCTCTCGTAGCTCCTCAAACATTTGAGTATGCGAAAAAAAAAGAAGATATATCTTTAAAGGAAATAGCCCCAAATAGTGCATAATAAACTGCGCTTGAGAAGTCCATTTCGACATTGGCGGTTTCCAAAAGTCTTGGCCTTAAATCTTGCGTTATGTTTCCGTTTGCGATTTTTTTTCCTCTATGCACACTAGTTGGTTAGATTCCACGTCCTTTGACCACTAAGCTTTCCATTACTCTAAGGTCGGAAAATTGGCACCAGACTTGCCCGAGAGAATAACTGAGTTGATGATACATCGGTAAGCCAGCGCAAGTCGTTGTAGAGGTAGACATGCGATATACATGCCATCAACTTTAACGACGCTTAACGACGTTTGGTGAAGTCGAATGCATTGCACATCCCTCAGGGAATGATCAGCGCCAAACAGTTTCTCCTTTGTTATACCTTTTTATTTTCTGCCTACTATAATTTCGCGGCAGGGTACTAAGCGAAATACAACCACAACGTTGCTGAGATATTTGCAAAACTCTGGACCGCAGGTGTCTATGGTGGGGAACGAACGCGCTACTGTCCTTTCCGAGGAGTAACGCGTTCACTACCACACCATGAGGGTCCTTTGTTTCGCCTCTCAGCTATTTCTATCGATCTTTGCCACAGCAATCACCCGTCAGCGGGATTGATCTGGGGCGCCCAAATCGGCATAGAACCCAGTTAAGGTGCGGCTGTAGTTGAAATTACAATGTTATACCTTTTTATTTTCTGCCTACTATAATTTCGCGGCAGGGTCCTAAGCGGTTAAGTAGAATCATTTGATCCAAACATAAGGCGCAAATCAGTTTCAATGAAATGAGCGGCTAAATTTGTGTTCTAGTTAGAAAATTACCAATCGAAGAAAAATCAGCGTTTGTCCATCCATCAGTCCATCAGCCTAAAGGCATGTGGTAGAAGACGAGCATCAATGCAAACTACAGAACTTCGTAAAGCTATAGCATTGTGCCTCAGTGTGAATAATGTTGAATGGGCAGCGGCATAACATAACAGGCCAGGCTATTTATATGACAGTTCACAAACATCCAGAAGCAGTGTCCCACTTCATACTAGATGGTTGAAAGTGCCTCGATAAGTTATTTTACGAAAATGCTTTACATAAAGAAACAACAAACATGATAAAAATATATTTAAAAAAGGATAAAGCTCTCAACGTTGGTCAATTCCTGAGGGATGCGCCATGCATTCTACTTCATCAAGTATCGTTGGAGGTCACTGGATCCATATCGGCCTTTAATTGCGGTGGCCTACCAGTGCCGCTATCCTCTCAGATAGGTCTGGTACCAATTTGCCGACCTCGGAGGGATGGAAGGCTTGGAGTGCCATGGGCGCGGGGATAGATTTTACGTGTGTATTGCAGGGCGATCACTGTGCCACACACGCCTTCAATAAAAATATATACATCCAGAATAATCAATAAACACCACAGCATTTCAAATCACTGGTCAGAACCTCTCAACAAACGCTATGAAAGAAAGCGTATTTTCAGTTCGCATTTTTTGTTATAAACATGTTTGGACTAGAGTAAAAATAGCTTTGCAAAATCGTTCACACCTTGCACTTATGTCATTCGGTCGGTTTTCCAGAGAGCCAAAATGGCGCTGCCACATGTGGGGCTCTACCTGTCGTTGTTTATATACCTGATCGTCGGAGCTGTGCTCTTCTACTGGCTGGAACACGAAGCGGATGAGAAGATCCAGAGCTCGAAACTCGACCGAATCAAGCATGTGCGTAAGCTTCGATTCCAGCTAAGGATATTCAGCATTAATTTATCCTTTCGTTTTTCACACATGAAATGAATTAGTAGATCCCAACAGTCAAGTGAGATTCTGAGCCGTTCTAAGTGAGCCAATGGGCCAAACCGTTGTACACTTCTTGAGGGTTACATTAAACATAAATGGAAGTTTTTGTTAGCTCATTTTCCGAAGAAAAAAGGGAACTGAACAAAATGTGTTCAACGAAATGTTGTTATTCAGGTCACAAAGGTCACAAAATCCGTTCCACGATTTTCCTAAAACTCTTACAATCGAAATGAATCTATGAAATGTTCGACTTCGATTAAAAAAAAAGAAGGAAATAAAAGAAATTATGACCACCAGAAGGTGTTTGCAAAGCAAAGCATCGATCATGGCATATGTCGCATAATGTTAGTCACATTTCAGAAGTGGAATGGAAAAAGGACACCAAATGTGGGATTACATCTTTCCGTTTACCTTAGTGGCATAAGTAGCTCTGTTCTAAGCTCACAAGTCCTTTTAGAATTCGTCGACACCCGGGACAAATGTGAAAAACTATTCAATACCAATGGATCATATCTCCTCATTCATAAAATTTGGCAAGTTTAATATATCAGCCCTGGCTATATAGTAGTGGTGTACTCAGCTGTTATAGCAATGTTTTCTCCTTGTCATTTCCGTAACTGGGAAAACACAAGCATTTGGATTTCGAAGACCGATGAGTCGTCATGTTGATGTATCTCTAATCTGAACTTCTCTTAGGTTTTGAATAGATGAAATTTCGTCTATGTGAGTTCCAACTGCAAAAAATTATTTGGACAGCTATGCACTTAGATGCCGCTCGTTCACAATTAGTGCAAGCTCCAGCACTTTTTCCATTCTTGTTCTCCTCGCAGGATTGATCCCCATGGTGGTGGTCTACTTCGGACATTGTGACGTTTGTAGGTCTCACTCTGTTTCCTGATACAAATAAGAGCCACACACATTTCTGTTCATCTCGTAGGTGGTTCTCTTGGAGGGTACATGCATTTTTCTGGAATCTAATCCACTATTTCCTCGCCCAAATGCCGTCATATTTTCTTAGATGACTATCTTTGCTTCACTTTCGATGTATGTTTTCCGTGATCCTGGAGATGCCACATATTTGAATGTTGAGGCTAAGGAATCCGGATAGATAATGTGAGCACCAGTTCTTCGGCTAGTTCTGACTCAACCAAACTCTGATATGTGCGATAGAATAATCTTCTTGAAGAGTCTGCACACTCAAGAAACAAGTCGGACATTAGCTAAAAAGATTTCTTTGGTAATTACCTTTATCATTTTTTCTTGGATGGGTTACATTGCGCAGGGTCCTCTATTGATCTGGGATCGTTTCCTCATCAAGATTGCTTTCCTATGGGATGCAAGAAGAGCGCGGAGTTTGTGACCTGTGACTTCAAGATCCAAGGAAATCGTGTATTATCTGGCCCTGCAGCTGTGTCTCTCTTCATGCATCTGATTGCAAGTTGAGCTTCTAAAGAAGGAATGTTAGGGTGAGAGTTTCTTTAACGGAGATATTGAAGTTCGTAACGAGGATTGTGGAAGTGAGAAGATGGGCGCAGAACTTTTTTGTCATCAATTCCATACCAAGGCGAGAGGTGGTAGCAATCCTGTCTTCGATCATCAAGGCTAACATCGGAATGTTATGTTCACACAAGTTCCTATATCTTTTTTTTTTACTATTTTTCTTTATTTGAACTGCTTCCAACAGGTCTTTTCTGTCTGTACCAACAATGCAAGTTCTCTTGCAAAGAACTTCTGCAGTAGGCATTTATTATCAACCGTGCTAAATATGTTGTAGTAGGATCAAACTTAGATATTTTCTCCTCTCGAACAACTTTTTGGTGCTGACAGAGATGCGACCCAAACTTCCCACTTGAGAAGATGAGGCGTATTCAGCACAAGTTTTAAGCCGTTTTAGAAGCGGCTACATGGAATCTTCGCAGAGAGAAATTAGTGATAGAGTCCAGTACAGAATGATGGCACAGCGGAAGTTCCATTGCCGCACCACTTTCTGTAGTGGTCGGTTTCCGGTTTCGTATAATTAAGTCAATCCCTTGCCCAGTGGCGTCAAATCTTTCGGCTTATCATAGAACGCACGTAATTCGCTCTCATCAGCTGTACAGCTTTGCCGATAGCTGCTCCTGATATTCGTCTCCCTTGATGCGAAGCGTGAAGATGGAGAATGGCAAGGTGAAGTGAGAGGACTTCATAAGAATCTCAGTATTGCGTAACAGATAGTTATACCACAAACCCTCGTCCATCATCACTATGTAACGGGATATCTCACCCACAAATGACAAGGATTCCGTCATCTAATTGATTTACGCCGGTCTAATGCTTTTCTTTCTCATGTACCGCTCCCACGTGGAATTTTCCTTTTCCTGTGGCCCAAAGAAAAGCGTGAGGATCGGATTACAGTAAGCTTCTCCAGTGTTACAGGTGTAGGAAAGAAAAAGCTTTCTACAGCATGTCCTCGGTGTGCAACTTTGAAACGATTCCCGACTCTCAGTTGTTCCCTCAACGCCAGACGTCGTATGCAGAAATGCTTCATGTTCGGGAATGTTGAGCCCGGTTTGTTGAGCTTGTTGCGCTACTTTGCTACTAAAGTGATAGTTGCTCTTAGATTTGCTTAGTCTTGGCTTAGCTACATGAAGATAATTTTGAACTCTTTCTAAAACGGAGAATCTGCTGGGAAAATTAATTTCCAGCAGTATATTGCACAAAAAGACGCTCTCAGTTACGACAGGGTTGTAAAACTCTGGGAAGGAAGTAAAAAACGGTATGAGAAAGATGAATCCATTTTTTCGATGGGAGCGGATCTCTCTATAATTAAACTCCTACATGACTATTTCATGTTTAAAAGATTATCTGTAGATAAAGGACATCTAAAAATATTCTCCAACAGAACTATAGTTCTTTCAGAGAGATTCGGTTCATCCTCTATGTTTTAGGATTACCGAATGATTGATGAGGCTCTCAGAGAGATGGCACCTAAGAGCGCATATAACGCACATCGAGAAAGAATTTTCGAGCAAATCGCCAAGTATGTCGTTAGTTCAAGTCGATAGGAAAGCAGACGTTTTGGTAGTTGAGTTCAAGCGAACAGGATGAGTCTCAGGTTGTCATCGTTGCACGAGGCGCGACCGTTCAATCTTGTGCAAGGCGTACCATCGGAAGAATCACTGCCGCCAAGATGGAGCAGAAGCAGTGCCGTTCTCTACGCTCTCAGCATACTGGTACATGCTAGGTTCAGTGTTGAATTCGACAGTTATATGCAACGAAACTATCAAAACAAAACATTAACGAGTTTTAAGGGATTATGCCAAGTCGTAAAACTTTTTTTGAACATAGGAGGAATTATGACCAGCGATTAATATGCAGTTCAAACCGCCCAAACCGGTGCTTGTACCGGACTTCTTTCATCTTTTAGTTAGAAATTAACCAGGGCATTTTTGTTGCATTCCAGGAGAATTGATGAAAATATTAAAGGAAAGTGGACAACAACGAAGTCGTTGAATCTGTGGGGAGATTTATCGAGCACCGACGTAACCTAACGTGATCATAGCCCTCATCGCTCTTAATTGAAGCAAACATGAAGAGTGGAAATGTGATACAATTCTCTGTGCCCTCAAATTCTACTGGACTAATGTACCATCCTGATGAACGAGTTCTTAATAGCTAAAAATGTTCAGAACATCTCACCATCCACTCTAGTTAAAATCTGAGGAATATCATCATTGAACGTTATTTGGGAGTGAAATTAGCAAAGATACAGACATAATTTAGCGTTTATACGTAACTAAAGGAAACAAAAAACTTAGTACAAGTCTCCAAATTTCTCTAGTTCTACAGTGGTCCGAGTATCGAAACGGCGTAGATGAAAAAATCAGCATCCTGTCAAATGCGTTCAAATTCTCTAGAAGAATTGCTTATTTCTGCTTTGATCTTCTTCTTGTTCCCATTCCATCCAGTCTCACTAATAAGTGAGCAAAATGTTTTTTCCAAACCACCACTAGGTTTGCAATGCAGCACTTTCCGTGAGCACGAAATGGTTTGTTGAAACTTCTACATTACTTACTTGGATACTTGGATAGTCCGTCCCCACTGGTTGTGTGGGCCACAGCATAATCTCCATTTTTTCGGAGATTTCCTGCTTTAGCCACTTTGGTTCCCTGGGGTGCCGAGGTTAGCCTGACCAAAGTGTGTCCCAGGTCGTCACCACCTCACGCAGTCACAGCCCTTGTGGATCAGAGGCATATTTGCACCATGGGACTAGTTTGATACTAGGACAGTGGTGGAACCTAGTATTGGTTTAATCTTAGCTCAGCTTCCTGATGAAAACGCCTCACTCACGCCCAGCTTGGGAGACGCTGCCAAGAGGATGAATCCGCCCGCTGTACATTGCAGCCGGACACCGAGGAACACCTCCCATTCACGATGAAAACTGTTGGAAGGAACCTCTAACTCCTACATTAAACTAAGGAAGCCTTCTATTCCTACTAATTTATCTCTGTTGATAAAGGATAAGTGCACGATAGATAACATACCACTGTTTCGATCGCCTGAACTCTGCATGAAAATCATGCCGTAATCGTTCGTTGCCTTGCAGAGTTTGCAGATCGGACAACAAAATAAATGCACATCTCACCTAACTCATGAACACAATGCAAGTCACTATGCAGAGCTATGTACCATTTCTATTCAGACAACCACCGGCTATTCGTACGCCGTGCCCGTCACTCCTTTCGGACAGTTCCTGGCCATCGTGTATGGAGTGCTGGGAATTCCGTTAATGGTGCTAGCGGCGGTGGACATTGGAAGATTCCTCTCGCATATCGTGCTAGAGCTGTACGCCAAAGTGCGTCACCTCAAAGTTTTTTTCTAAATGACCAGGTTTTATGGACGATTAAGAAATTTTTAGGTTCTATATAAATGAGAAGGTGCGCTTGTGGCGCAGTGGTAGGAGGCGCCCTGCAACACACATGTGGAATCAATCCTTGCGCCTATTGCCCACCAAGCGTTCCATTCCTCCGGGATCGGCTTGATACCAGACTTGTCTGGGAGGATAGCAGCACTGATTCGATACAGTGGTAGAGCACTGCGAGTCATTATAAAGGCCAGATATGCATTCAACCACCTCCGACGATGCTTAATGAAGTCGGATGCATGGCGCATCCCTCAAGGATTGATCAACGCCGAGTGCTTTATCCTCTTTTATCCCTTTATAGATGAGAATTGGTAACAAAAAGTCGGTATGAAGTGCTCGACCACTCATTCTCTGTTTTTCTTTTTAAACAACACTAGTTAATACTTACAGTACTTAGTTGAATTACGACCAAATCGTGCCCTACTTCGCAACCTCGTTTCTCTTTTCTGAGCAGATTTCTTCTTTCAGTACCAGGTCATGTTGTCGTCGCTGAGCTGTCGAAAGAAACTTACAACCACCACCACTGCAGTATTGCGAGCGAAAAGATCTTGGTAACCTAATCTAAGCGTATTTCAATAGCTCCTCCGATTGACCCGTCTATTTCGTCTCGATCGAAATTTCGTTTCATTCAATTTTACCTCGTTTTCTTTCGACTGTTTGACTGCAATTTTGCAAGCCATTTGAAGTAAGAAGATAAGAAGTCGTCGATTTTATTCGTGTTAGTCTTCTCTTGTGACGATCTGCGAAGAACTTCGAAAAACGAAATCGTAGGCTTATCTTCATGTCTCAATATTTTTCTGAACCGGTATTGTCAACATACAATATTCATGACGTGGTTTAGTTTTAATTCTTTTAATTTCCGGAATAGATGATAAGTTTATATCTAAGGAGATCTACCTCTGTGGAAGTAGAAGAGAAAGGAAGTCAGGATGAAGAAGATCAGGCGGATACGGAAAAGGTGAAGCAACCGGTGGCGAAACGGCTCCCACTCAGCATCAACGCGGGCATCCTGCTCGTGTTCTGCATGATGGGTGCTGTGACGTACATCGCAGCAGGTCAGTACTGACAGAACGATAATACTAGAAGAACAGATCCAGATAGGCAACCAGTTCGTCACTGCATTCATTTATTATCTACGGCAATATCACCTAAATCATAACAACACAAACTAAGGGATGTATGCTAACACCAGAATGGTTCCTGAAGTAATCCAACCTAAGCAACTGCATTTCCTAACCAACTTACTTCACAGCACCTTAATCTGCTATAAAAGAATGATCTAGATATATTAGAGCCCATTCTCAACTTGCTGAGGTGAAGCCTATATTCCCAGGTAGGCATTCTGTTGCTTTATAAATATGTTCAAAACATTCTGGAACATCGTTCTGAAATTTTTTCCGCATTCTTTTAGCTTTAATAGCCAGGTTTACGTCTCCCTCTAATTTTATATCATTGTTATTTTGTTTAACAAGAGATGGCAAGTCCACATCTTCGATAATTAGGAATGTATGTCCAGTACTCCTCTATATCTGATTAAGACAACATGAAAGTACAGCGAAACGTTCATGACGTTTAAGGAGGTAAAGCGACGTTTCTCGAAGCGTTCTTCGTCACCTTTAACCTAGTGGCGAACCTAACGATGAGTGAAATGCCCAGCGACCTGAGTCAGCTGCTAACGCTCATCTACATCTTCGTCTTCGTAACGTTCGGTTAGTTCTCGTCTACAAATATCGTGCATATCTGATGTATCCTATGTGAAGAACACGCAATGTATTTATAAATACCTGGGATTTATCGAATTTATTCCCTGGAAGCCATACAAGAATCGAGAATTATCCTTCCTCTTAAAGTACATTGTCAGCTTTTATTGCCATAACACTTCAATGGCTTACTGATTCACTGCATCCATTGGGCTCACCTGTGCCTATTCCGGTGGCAGACCCATTCAGTTTGAAAGGGATCTCGATATTTCTGTTCGGAGGCTACAAACTCTAACCATTGTTAGAAATCATTGTAGTTTTAACAGTAAATTAAGCATAAAGTAGCACACCAACTCTAATCCACGCGGGTCAACGACCATTTTTGGGTGCCTGCCTGAGAAAGCGCTAAGACGATCTTCTGATAACTCCAGGGAAAAAAATCCAGCCTAACTACAATCCCAGTAAATGGACACTAGGACCGATACCTTTTATGAAGATGGACCACAAAGTATTCCAGTAAATGACTATATTGTCATCAGACAAGTATAAGTAATGTTAACGCGAAATTTTAAAGGTGTCGCCGTTCTGTCGATGTGCGCAGAGTTGGCGGCACTTGAGCTGAAAGATATCTTCTTGAAAATTCACTATTTCGGCCGAAAGATCAAGTTTAAAAGACGCCACAAGAAGGAGCAAATTGAGGTTAGCTTTTATTATAAACTTTCACAATCATCTAATACTACAAAACGACTTTTCCCCTCTGTGCATATGTAAATGTTGCTTTTCCTTAGGTTGAAGTGAAGGAGTTGTTGAAAATTATCGAAGAAATACGACGCCGTTATCCTGATAAAGAGCGTATCACTTCCCTCGACATTTTAATGGTGGGCTTACCTGTTGACTTGCCAAGAAGGTTTAATCGACGTTGTTTTAAACTCAAATCAACATGTATCTCAAACAACGTGAAGATCGTGAAACTTCCAATGTACCTTAACCTCAAAGAAACTTAGATCAGCAATAGGAGTATTTTTGTGATCTCGATGTCTAGTGGGGAATAGCTAGGTATAGAAAGGAATTCTTCAAGATTCAAGCATTAAATGTAGTACAAGTAAGAAATAGTTGTCGTGAAGTTCGTTAGATGTTTTGCATAAGTACACCACTATCTCTAGTATATGAAAGAAGCGACAAACGAACGAACGGTACTGACGGAGCGTCGTGATACGATCGCCTTCATGCCGCAAACAATGGAAATTCTGAAATTCGCTGACGAAATGGACCTCGAGGACCGCAGTGCCAGCCGTATGGAGGAGGCTCCGCTCATCGACGAAGCAACCAACAAGTCTCCTCTCGACTTCTACCTGTTCATTCATTGAGTACGCTCTGAACTGTACTGATTATCCACGATGAGAAGAGTAGTTGTTTTTCCAAAGTCAATTTTGCAATGGAATGAAATGAGTATGAAGAGATAATATGTTCATGGTGTTTAATGAATACATAAACAAATGAACACTAGGAACGAGGTAGTGGCTGTGATGTTGAGAGCTCTGGACAGCGTGACAAAAACAGCATATTGCTAACATGTATCTTTCCTTAAGGCGAAGCACTCTTCTTTCCTGAGAATTTTTATTAGAATTTCTTAAGCATGGTAACTACCGCTTATTGTCTAAGAATTATTGTCTAGGATCGCCTACATGCCTTTTAGTTACTTGTCATTTCGTCAATCACCGGCTCGAATGGGCATCATTTCTTTTCCATTTGCTCTTGTAGCACCCACGAGCAACTCATTGGACTCCACTCGCTTCAAGGACGCTAAGAGCACCACAGCTCTTAAAACATCTTTTATTTCTACCGTTTTCGTGCAACGACCGACAAAGCAGAGTTCAGCCGCTGCCGTTATGTACCAGCTGAACTCTGTAAGAACCATAGAAGTCGATATCGTTACAAAGAAAAGGAGAAATAGTGGCAGTCATATCGATCTGCTTTTGCTCGAAAAGCTGATCTTTAGTAATAAAAGGCCTTGTCGCCACCCTATTATATTATTCGCCGTCAGAGACGTCTCACAGTCGTTTTAATACAGCGCTACCTTTATGCGTCCGTCTTGCAACGACGTACAATTTCTCGATAACCAGTTTACCGGCAAGGGATCAGAAATACTTCAATTATAGGTTTTGAGGACATTAGAAATCATCTTCATCACCTAAACCGCTAAACCCAGAAGAATGCATCAAGTGAATAAATCAGATTTTAGTCCACCAATTGGATGTTTTCATATTTAGTTTTACAAGAGTTCCTTTTTCTGAACTCTCAGTACACACATCTGACGGCTTTTCTAAGCCGTCGCTACGAGGAGTTGCTAAGGTTTGTGGATAGAAGAGAGATACATTTTTAACATTGCCACAATTGCGGCCAGACGGTGGTGATTCCTGATGTGGTTTACTCTTATCTGGCCTACCTTGTGGAAATATGGAACACTTCATGGATAATAATAACAATAATAACAGTAAAATAATAATAATAGTATTAATAATAATAGTAATAATAATGACAATAAAAATAGTAATAATAACCATAATTATGCTGAAATTACAATATTAACCTTTTATTTGCTACCTGCTACAATTTTTCATGGCCGGGTATTACGTGAAATACAACCATAATGATGCTGAGATAGCTGCAAAACTCCGGACAGCAGCTGTCTGCGGTGGGGAACGAACGCGCCATTACCCTTTCAGAGGGCTAACGCGTTCACTACCACACCATGCGGGTCCTTCGTTTCGACTTTCCCTCAGCTAGTTTTTTATTGGCGAGTAATTGTTGATGGCAGCGGTAGATAGAAAACAGGCTGAGAGAAAGGCGAAACCAAGGACCCGCATGGTGTGGTGGTTAACATGGTAGTCCCATAAAAGGGGAATTAAGTTCGATCCATAACACAGACACTTGCGGTCCGGAGTTTGCACACGTCTCACCATCACTGTAGTTGAATACGGTTGTTATTACTGTATAATACAGTCACAATGATGCTGAGATATTTGCAAAACTTGGACCCCATGCCAAATTCGAACTCGCGATTGTCCTTTCCGGGGATAGAAAGTGGAGGCTGAGAGGAATGGAAAGCAAGGGCTTGGTGCAGTAAGACCCAGGAAAGGTACCCGCGGGTTCGAATCTGTTCTGGGGTCTGAGTTTTGGTAACATCTCATCTTCGCTGTGGTTGTATTCTACACAATGGTCTGCCATAAAAAAATAATGATCAATAAATAAAAAATACTGTGCAACGATACATTTAGTAATGATGATATCACACAATATCTCAGACAGATATTTCAACGTGAGAGGCACATTACCCATCTAGGTGAACTCTATATGCTTGGTCTCCACATGAAATACTCAGTGCAAGAGTCGTAGAAAGTGGTGAATGTGGGAAGAAGCTATCTGTTCGATACGATTGTAAATCTAACGTTCGTGATTTTTCTCTAGTGGTAATGGAGGCTAAGTAGATTGCAGCCCACTTAACCTTTCCAGGCTCTGATGAACGCGAAATCTGCCAAAACGCCAGCTTTTGTGGACAAAAAACTAGTATAGTAACAACCTCGTGGGTGATTATCAAGAAAACATCGAATTATTTACCAATGCCGAGGTTGCTAGAATGGCGGTCTTGCAAATCTCTTTATGAGCATTGGAGATCCTACTATACATCGCGATTTGATACCTAGCAACACTAACCAACACAGTATGATGACAGACCATTGGGGGAAGATGGATCAAGTAAATGCATGTAGAAGTAGCTAGATTTTACCACGGACTGCCAGCATTTCACTGGGGATGCACAGACGGGTCGGACTTGCCGAAGTCCACAATGAGCTACTTTTGTAGAATGAAAGCAAAATCATGAACACGAATTCCGAATCTGTTACGAATCTACTCCATATGAGGGATACCGAGTAAGTTGTTTGTTCTACTACGTGATTTATACTTTATATGTGCACTGTGGTTTTAGCGTGTATTCTCACCGAATTCTTTTTGGCGATTCGGTCAAGGGCTTGCTAATGAGAAGAAGAATGGAATGAGACGGGAAGTAAATGGAAGAATGAAATCCAAAACGTAAGCTCGACTATAAAGTGATTTATACCAAATTTATGACGATCTTTGTATCCTTCGAAAGGGGTGGAGACAACTGTGCACCCGCAGGCGAACGGGGATTGGCAGACATAGTGGCGACTTTACTGCTGCCAGCACAAATCCTTCGATTATTGCCCAGATAACAGTTGGTAAAGGTCACCGGTAACAGACCGAGCAGATAATGTCACTGAACGATGAGAACGAAGACAACCCAATTGACCATCATTCATTCTAATCATGTGGGAATCTTTACGACAACCCTGCACTGTCATCGTTCAAACCAAAAGCGAAAATAACCGTAGAGTATTTCAGTCACGGTTAAGTGGCAAGTATGGCGAACATTTATAGAACGCGTGCTAAAATGAGTATTCGTGAAGGGTGTTTGTCGATAAAAATTGTAAATGAAGTCGTAAAAATAAAACTAATTCTAACTTATTACTTACTGCCTACTCTTTTTAAGGGCAGAGTATACATTGTGAAATATAACTTCAATGATGCTGAGATATTTGATCTATCGATCTTTTGCCATCAGAACTAGCTGAGAGACAGGCGAAACGAAGGACCCGCGTGGTGTGGTGGTGAACGCGCTACTCCCAGGAAAGGACAATAGCGCGTTCGTTCCCCACCGCATACACCTGCAGTCCGGAGTTTTGAAAACTAATTCTATTAATTAAACTAACTAAAAACTAATTAGAATACAATGCCGAGGTTGATAAAAAGTCGATCTTTGGAGTAGTTCAAGCAACTCGACATCCAGCATCATCACCCAGCTCATGGTAAGCGTTCAACAAGCAGGGAAGTATGCTAAATACCACACCAAATAAATAGTAAAATAAACGAAATCTTTGCGATGTAAATGTTAACACTAACAAAGAGTAGTAACAATTAAGAGTACCAAAAGATCGGCTAGGGTTGATGTTGAAAATATTTAACATCTTAGCTGGCAACAAAACACTCAAAACAATGATAAAACTACTGGAAAGCTAACTTATGTGCAAAGATGCCGAGAAATTCCATAAATCATCCAAGGACGATTCGCTCTAGGACCATCGCGAAAGTGGTGTACACTATATTTTATCCTTAGCAAAATTCTATAGACATGGATTTATTGAGAAACTTGATTTAACCAAAGAGGACACAATTTCATGGACACCGCTTCACCGTTCATACAAGCAAAATGATCCGACTAGAATACAGATAAAAGACCTGCCAGTAACTAGCAGAAAAATTTTAGCGTTCCTATCAAACTAGACGAACATTTTATGGGATAACTGGATTCTGTATAGGAAGTGAACCACAGATCTCGTATGTATTTCATAGCACCACTAAATGATGCGCTGCGCACCCATGCATATGTAATGAAAACATTTTACTTTTTTTTATTTTTTGCTTACTACAATGCTCACGGCAAGATACTATGCGAAATACAACCACAACAATGCTGAGATATTTGCAAAACTCCGGACCGCAGGTGTCTGCGGTGGGGAGCGACAGCGCTATTACCCTTTCCGGGGGCTCACGTGTTCACCACCACAACTACAACTCAGCCTAACTGGGTTCAATGCCGATGTGAGCTCCCCAGATCAATCCCGTTGACAGGTGATTGCTGATGGCACTGATCGATAAGACTAGCTGAGAGACGGGCGAAATGAAGGATCCGCATGGTTAATAGCGCGTTCGTTCCCCACCGTAGACACCTGGGGAAACACGTTAGTTGGGAGTTTTGTTTTTAAATACAAAAATGCTCACTAGGAAACTCCATGTGGAAAATCGAGGAAGACTTCCGACACCTAATCTTTAGCACATAAAGCAAGCGAAGTAGATAGAAATAAACAGTAACCATAATTTAAATAAGAGGCAGTGGATGCCCAGTTACACCTCCCTTTCCCGAAACTCGCATGAAGTTAACTCACATCCTTAGAGTTATTATGTGTTTCTGTTTTCCATTCTTTACAAAGCAGTACTGTTAATGTGTAAAGGAATATGTCCGATTCCCCAACCTCAAACTTGAACGCGTTTAGCATCATTTTCTTTTTTCTTTCCTGTTTAAGACTTCTTCTATGCGTTAGCTACACAACATTTTAATGTTTATCTAATTCGCAGGTGAAACGTTTCAAATAATCTTCCAGCCAACAAATCGCTCAGCGTCACCACTGAAGACAAAGTCACAGTAATCACCGAGAGCATGCTAATGTATACACCAAAACCCTGTAGGTTCACCCAATTTCGATGTAGCATGTTTCATTGATGAGTTACACGAGGTTGTTACCAATCGTCCTCTTCAGAGCAGATGATCCAAATCGATGTTCACAGTCGTTCGGCTTTTCGATGCAGTGTCTTCGCCGTCGTATCGAGCCGAAGATTCGAGAGATGTTCCACTAAAAAAGGTTCAACTCGATACCATGACGAAGACACTACATCGAAAAGCCGAACGACTGTGGACATCGATTTGGATCATCTGTTCTGAGGAGGACGAAGACGTCGAGACGTTAGCCGAATATTGGTAACAACCTCGTGTTAGCTCAACAATGAAACAAGGCACATTGACCATTTATACCAGGGTTAGATGAAGGCCGGTCTACAATATTACAATTTCGATGATTTTCTATACAATATCTAATCAGTCAGGGGTTTTCGATCCTAATAATTCCTCAACTGTGACAGTCTCACACCTTACATTGCCACGAAAGAAACGATAAACAGCATTCATTTACTTCCATAGAAGAACACAATACAATACAACGCTAGCTGACGTTTCGGCAGTATCGCCTTCTTCAGAGCCTAGAAAGGTCAAGTTGACAGCAATCTACTTGGCCAGACGCCTCCATAACCAAACAAAGAAACTCTAAACCAAGATTTCAATCACATTGAACACAGCTTTGCACACTCACCGCTTTCTATGAGGTCTCCACTAAGTATGTCACGTAGAGACCAACCGCACAGAAATCACATGGAAGTATAATGTGCCCCACTCATCAAAATAGCAGTCTTATATACTGCCCTACATCACGCGTGATAATGAGGCATTCTTCCCTGCGGTTCATTTTCGGATTTCTGGAATTAATCCAGAGTGCCTCGAAAGTTTTACGCGCCTGTGTTCTTGATTCGCGTGCAAGGATCCTGACACATACTTCAAAGTCCTCCCCGTTATGCCTCTGGGTCCTATGCGTGCCTAGCGGAGTATTTGGTCTATGTTTGCCAGCTAGGTGTTCTTTTATGCGGACACAGAGGGGTCTGCCCGTTTCGCCAATGTATTCGTCACCGCACGTCTTACAGGAGATCAGATAAACTTTAACTTTAACTTTGAACTTTGATAACTTTGAAGTATGTGTCACGATCCTTGCACGCGAATCAAGAACACAGGCGCGAAAAACTCTCGAGGCACTCTGGATTAATTCCAGAAATCCGAAAATGAACCGCAGGGAAGAATGCCTCATTATCACGCGTGATGTAGGGCAGTATATAAGACTGCTATTTTGATGAGTGGGGCACATTATACTTCCATGTGATTTCTGTGCGGTTGGTCTCTACGTGACATACTTAATGGAGACCTCATAGAAAGCGGTGAGTGTGCAAAGCTGTGTTCAATGTGATTGAAATCTTGGTTTAGAGTTTCTTTGTTTGGTTATGGAGGCGTCTGGCCAAGTAGATTGCTGTCAACTTGACCTTTCCAGGCTCTGAGGAAGGCGAAATCCGCCGAAACGTCAGCTTATTCGTGAATAAAGAATAATAACACCTCGCGTTTGCTCAACAAAAATACGAAGAATTACTTGATCAATGCCGAGGTTAATAGAAAGTCGGTCGTGGGAGTTACTCAAAGTTAAAACACCCATTTCAACTACAGCTGCGGCTTAACTAGGTTGAACGACTTGTGCTTCCCATATCATTCTCGTTGCCAAATGATTGCTGAAAGCACCGCTAGAGCAAAAACTGACCAAGAGAAAGCGAAAGCAAGCGCCTCGGTTAGTTCATTTGATAACACGTAACCCCACGGAAAGAGTAATCACTGGTTCGAAGCGGAGTTGTGGTTTGCTAACATCTCAGCATCCTTATGATCGTATTTCACATAACATACTACCATGAAAAAATGACGAGCAGGAAGTAAAAGTTGAAGTATTGTGACAGTCTAGTTAACACCGTAACGTAGAAATGGACCAATCTCATTTCGTGGACGCTTGTTTTCTCTCATAACACATTCTTCTATACTCCGTGTCTGTTTGTACCGCAAATAGTGAGCTTCCAAAATCGGCGATGTAACTTATACTAATCGTCCGATTCTATACTGTGGAGCAAAAGTCGCAAAAGTTCCACCATGTTCTGTTTTTCGAATCGCAACCAACCTACCAAAGTCTGCACTGATACGAAGTTATACGTCCTCCCACGCGGCATTCAAGCAAAACTGGGCGCGGGACATTGTGTTTGAAAACATCCTTAGTTTCCGATATAGCAGCTATCTTCCACTTACAACACGAAGCTAAAGATGTTCTATCAAACATTAAATATCGTTCCGGATCAACAAAACTGATCACCCCCACCGTAATTTCTCTGGGGACATGAACCCCTAACACCATTTCTACCACGAGCTACGTAAATGCACAAGGAAGTAATCCGTGAAGATAAACTGGTAGACAGAAATAGCCGATATCAAAACTAAACTGGTAGGAAGGGCCATATGAAACTACTCGATAAGTCACCTGCTCATGCTCAATTCTACGTCAGTGACTTCTAGGAATTCCGGTTCCGAAGATTTGACAGCGACTCTGACAACATATATCTTCCTTACCAATAGCAATGTGCGACATTTACAATGTATAATTCGAGATCTTAAAAACCTACTGTCCATACGTCGCTGTTTTCTTGAAGTTTTTATTACAGTATTTATTTTAAAAAGCTAAAGCTTCAGCTAACGCTGTTACGTAACAGCCTCGCATGTGTTCATCAAGAAAACAGCGACGTTTTGGTCACTTCAAGGTTAGTAGAAAGTCGGTTTTGGGAACCCACTGTCAATTTGAATACCCAGAATCTTTGTCAAAAAAGTGCGACAAACACTACTGAGGTACCAGATAGCATCACTTATACTGCGCCTTCGGTAAATCTTAATGACAGAATGTTCAGAGGTCTAGAAGTCTAGGTGTAAAAGATAAAACTTATCACTAAGTTTATCTCGTGACGATCATGGCAAGACATATTGACAATAAATATTCCGCGCCATCACACTGACCACAACACTCGGACGCAACCACCGGAGACTGGCAGGCGGAGCGCTCGAATGGGAGATGATGTGAATGAGTGTGAGCTTAAACATAAGCGTAAAGGGAATGAGATACAACGGAAGTGAGAATGCGGCACAGGGATAAATCGATATATAACCATAAGCACGTAAGTGCGCCCGCAACATGTATCGATTGAACCAATCGACTGGTTAAAATGATTACGACTCGGTTTCGACAATGGATGAAAACGTAAAAATCGTGGGGAGACTGAGAACAGAAGTGTGACCGACATAATAAAAAGCAAAATGTTAGGAATGCTACGAATGAGAGCAACTTATGTGACAAAGAATATACGTGATAAGACCGAAGATCTTGTACTTACCGCAACCAATCAGACGAAATCATATGGGAAGAAGTACAATGATTTCAAAAAAAGTCTGGGAAAAAAATGACAACCAATTACCAATCCTGACACCACACATGTAGTACTCGCACAAACAATCAACAACGAGGCTCACGAGTGAATGACAAGAACTGGTATAATGTGAAAGAGAGAATAACAAAACACTTCAGGGCCAAAGGACACTGACGTAGCTGCGTTACGAACACTGAAACCTCCGAGACTTATATTTGCCCCGTTCATCCAATAAGAAGTGATTCCGTTAGCACCGTGTTCAGCTGTAGGTGGTCACTTCGTACACGGTTGCTTTCTTCTCGCCCGACCCTGTCACGATCAGCGAGTCATCGCTAGCGATATCACAGGACAGCACCGATGATGACTCTTTCGCTTGAAGTAATGAAGCACCATACGGAGTTCTCCATGCGTTTAAAACATTGTCCTAAAATAGTACAGAGTTTGGCCATTATCATAATTTTTTTCTTCGCAGCAAGTAGTTGACTATGGTAATTTAAATAACCAATTTAAATAGGATCTACAAGATAGGCACAATTCGTCCATGCTTAACACCAAATAAAAAACAACACTCTTTCAAATGACAATTAAAAAAGGACGTGGTGGTTGTACCTTTCCCGTTGAGACAAACCATCGACCAGAATGAGCGAATTTCAGGGATAGAACGCATGACTCATGTTGATGAAGTTGATATTTTTCAGCCCGAGTTGTGTTTAAAACCTTAAAGAAATGACATTAAGAGAACTATTTCACATACCCGACAAGAAGTGTAATAACATCAAAGCAGTTAGCACTATATGGTCCTCTATGAATGGAGGAAAACAGCTTAACGCTTCCATGTGGAAATACAGCTGAGAGTAAACCAACGCCCGGAATCACAACAGCTCTGGCAGAAACCTAGACACAAGGCGGCAAACGCCAGTAAAAATTACGATGGCTAGCAAATGCTCGAAGTGAACGTTAATTCTTGCTCTGGATCTATAACACCAGAACACTCGTCAAATGCCGACACCTATCTACACGCTGCACTGGAACCTGCAAGTCACATCAAACCTCATATAAACCCTCAATAGGAACTAAGAGGTGCTTGTCGAAGGAATCAAGAGTTATGCCAAATATACTACAGTTTTTCAGCGAATGAGTTCGAACCACATTTTCACTATCACGAAGAAATTGCTTGAGAACAGAAGAAAAGACCTAATTGCAATTCCAAACAGCTGCGCTAGTAGGCGGAAAAACGCAGGAAGGAATAGTGAGCGGCTTTAAAAAACCATTTCAAGATAGGACTGACGACGAAAAAGTTTTCCAACAGTCCACCTTCCACGGTCCTTCTTCTAGGCTCAAAATCCCTGACAAAAAAAAACATCCCGGATTGCTCCCGATGAAATCGGATTTGCGAATAAATGCAAGAACACGAGCAAAACACCAGTGCCACATAAAGTTACAGCCAATTTTATCCGACAACTTACACTGAAAAGGAAAAGATTTCAAAACAGTCGCCCACGATCATCCTGTCCATGGATGGTGAGGAAAACGGTTTTTGTAACTACTTTCCGATTTGCTTGTTTGGACCGCATTACAAATATTCACGATGAGATTCATATCGTGCATATCAATCACTTTCGATAAGGTTAAACTAAAGGCTTTTTAGCGTAATCGTCGACATAGCCCTCTATCCAAGCAGTTCTCCGGCGGGGAAAATCCATAGTGAACTCAATGAGCAAGTAAAAAATTGAACTGCAAATGAAATTTTAAAAACACAATTCGTGAATGATACCTACAGTTAGGTATACCACACCGTAAGTATACCTGGGATGTTCTATCATCATGGATAATGCCTAAAAAAACACAGGAAAACAAAACGAGCAGCAGGGGAAGTTCTTGCAGCTATGTGCTGCGCAGCAGAAACGACAGCTGATACTTCAGCATTACCGAAGAGACTGTGCGCAGTACACACGGTAATGTGATGATGTCTTACGGAATGAATATATCTCAACAAACAAACACCGACAAACCAGAAATATAAGGTGAGAGGAATACAACAAGTAGACAAAACGAAAAGTGCAAAGCTTGAGAGAATCATAACCATCGCGAAGGAGACTGCTAGAAGGATTGGCCTACCACTATTGGAATCAACTTTAAATTCTCACGCGGCAACTAAAGAGAACCATGCGAATACGCCCACCTCTACGAATGACGGTTGTAAAGCAATGAAACGAATAAACGAAGTTCTGGCACCTGCACGACACGTAGACGGATCATGCAAGTATCTAAGCGAATTAGTGTATGTTTAAGAATATTTTTGTTTGCTCCAATTTCGCCGCTCTAACTGCACAGAAGTTAAGGAGCATTGAAGCAAATACTATTCCGTCAGCAGATGTAGGGTAGAAAATGGACCAGGTATTTTATCGACGTCTATACTTTTCTACCACGATATATTCGTCACTGCACTGGGAAATGAATTATCCCAATTTGGTCTAAAAACCATTTGGACAAGTGGTAAATTCCCACCAATATTTAAAATTGAAGACCACCCGTTCATGGAATTCCAGTGAATCAGCGTCAATGTTCGAGCTCAACGATGCGAGAAAAAGCGCAAGATACGCATAAAACATAGAGAGACCCAATTCTTAAAAAACTCATTATGCAAAGACTCATCCACATTACCAAATTCAGAACAGACTACGATTACGAACAACAACTGCGACGAAAGGAAAAAAATCGCCTTGTAACCCGTACTAGTGTGTTGTCCAACTTTCTTCATACGAATAACACAAACCTCAACGTTGTTATTCTCCATACCTACAGCAACCCAATCGTCTGTGGGACAACATCCAAGACTGAAGATCTGGCTAGGAAAATCGAATTGCTAAAATATTGCCAAATAATTACTAAAGGATGCACAAAGCAACAATTACTTAGTTGTCTTACGTAAATAAAACACGAACAATTGATTTTCATTGATTTTCAGTCTGCAGGTTTAGAACATACACTTAGCTGTCGTCGTTCCCTAAGATCCCAAGTCCGTACGGTATTATCAAGCCCACCAGTCCACAATTTACTACCATCCGAAGATAAATCAATACACGAAGCACCCTCTTGATGACCTGGTAGAGAAGTGACCTGTAACATAAGCATTCTAAGTAACGTCCTCATTAGAAAAAAAAAGTAGTGGATACAGATAATGTTGAAATAAAAACAAAAACAACGAAGACAATAAATATGTGACACCTTGGTTTTTGATTCGACATCCCACACCACAATATTTCCGTCAGCGCAGCACGCAAATAACAATTTGTGATCATGCGACAAGGCCAGCGCATAGCACGCCTGTGACTCGCTGTCCAGTTCGCTACGAATAGTGGCGGTCTGAAAGTCGCACTTATTCAGACTTATATTGGATGGTCCCATACAAAATAGAAAACCTAGTTAACGAGCGCTTGCTTGCAATAGATGGTGCAAAGGATGGCCTTGAAACTGACTCGCTGATGGCCCTCTCACATTAATCATTACGTGTAATTCGAAAGATTTTCTAAAAGTGGCAGCGGCGCGGGAATTCGTTAGAGAAACTACTATTGTCCTCGCAGTGCTCAATATACGGTCATAATCGGAAAGACAACAAAAAAGGAGAGAAAACTATCGGTTGACTACGCGGTCACAGAACCTTTCGATCTGAAAACTTTCACCAATAAAACGATAATGAAGGTCGACCTTGTCTAAGATAATGAACAAAGGATACACAAAGCTTCAAAGATGGTGGCAGGACTGTCAGCGAAAACGAAATAAAATACCAACGAATAGCACAAGAAATATAAGATACAAAATGCAGAATACACATACCAACGAAATCTGATATGAAAAACAATCACGGATGACATACCTGTAAATCCCAGATGGTGATAATGTTAGCTTCACCACCGACTATAAGGTTCGAGCTATCAGCTGATAATTTGCAAGATCGAATATAATTTCCTTGGAGGCATTCTAATGTAGAAAGTGGTGTTCGTAAACTCTCTTGCGTGCGAGTAATATCCCATATCTGGAAAAAAGAAGATTCATACATAAGAGAAATCCTAGAATAGAAAACAAACCTTCACGCATCCCTTCCCTCCTGTGTACACACTCCTGTTATCCTTAGCTATGGTGACTGCACACACAACCTTAAATCAGTACAGTTTGCACATACAACATATTGATCAAAAAAGGATAAAACTACAAATTCCCAAAAGCTAGTTAAACTAATTGATCTCGCAACCTCTTCTATTTATTATCTTTACATTCAAATAACTTTTATAAGAATTCAAATACTGATCGAACTTAAAAAGAACATTATAACACTCAAAAAGCTGGGATTTACCTTGCTTATACAATATTTCATTAAGTATCCTCACATCACTGAGAAAATAATGAAGTTACGAACATTATGGCTTTCATTATATCACCTTTCGATGGATAGATTTGGCTTAAACCTAAACAGGATTACAACCACAACAATGCTGAGATATTTGCAAAACATGGACCCCTGATTAGATCGAACTACAACTAATCTTCGTGGGGTTCGAGTATTACCCGCTGACGCGTGATTGCTGATGGCAGCGTTAGATAGAAAATTAGCTGAGAGAAACGCAAAGCAAAGGCCTCGGTGGTATAGTGTATAATGTGCCAGCTCCCCCGAAAAGGGCAATCGTGGTTCGGTCCGACCCGGGAACCAAGTTTTGCGAATATCTCAGGATCATTGTGGTTGTACCTCACATCATACCCAACTGTGAAAAAATATGGTAGGCAGCAAATAAAAGGTTGACATAAACAGGATTTTCAATCGTCACGCAAATATCCAGAAAAAAACACCAAAACTAACTTGGATAAATGAAACAATTCGACAAAATTAAATGGATTTCCGACGCTCCAAAACAGTTACTCAATTTGAAATTTATGATCGAAATTAGCATAGACGGGCGACTGACAGAGAAACCTCGTTTATCTCGTAATATAAAAATGAGCGGCAGTTATAATTTCAATGATAGAAATGATTTCCTAGTTTGCTCTGTTTTCACTTGTCAAAAAAAAAATGTTACCCAACACTACCTCTCCATGTGGTAACTCGAACTTTCGCGTTACACTCTTTGGTATTCCTGGTGCGTTGAAGGCATCATTAGGGAAGACAGTTGGTTGCAACACACCACCATCCACGGTGCGAAACGAGTAAGCGGGCTTTCCATTTAAAAGACCTCCAGAAGGGCCTCCTATACCCATGCCAGCAGCCATCCGCGCCTTTAACATGCAATTTCTGCATTTGAATTAAGATAAAGAAGTCATTTATGCAGACACTGTCTTGCAGGAAGACAAAAGCGCAAGTAAAACTCACCTGCGCATGCTGATCGAATATAGGAGGAAGTCCACCTCGACTGAACGCAGCAGCAAGAGGATTCATATTCATACCTAGGTTGCCTAAAAATTTGACATAAATCAATGGTACGAACAGTAATAAATGGAGCAATTCTAGTTCGTACCGAACATTCCGCCAGGAATGCCCATCTGTTCCAAAGGATTTCGAGGCTTTGGTCCAGGTGTGCTAGCGCCGCTTGACGCTACACTATTAGTGGAATCACGTCCATCCGTCTTTGGAGCCTTGAAAAAGTGTGTGTATAAATGCAGAAAATTCTAAGTTGAAATCAAAAAAGATACATAGCCTCGCCTTCATAGATGATGGAGGAGCGCTACTGGTACCATTAGAATGCCCTGCTCCACCAATATCATCATTTTGTACATCGATTTCCAACTCTCCTTCTCCGTCAGCATCGTCCTCAATTTTCATTCGCTTTGATGTTGAACCGTTTGGAGAAATAGATCGAGGACGAGAGCTGAAGGCATGATTTGATCGAGAAGAGAAAATCAGACTAGATCTTCGCAAAAATCGCGATTAACACGCATTAAGTATCACGATATGTTTTATTTCCTCACCAGTTTTCATCTGACAAGAACACTGATTGGATAGAATTGCAGCACTTTTCTGCTATTTCTTACCTATTTCTCAGTTCAATTTTCGGCACTATCTCGCATCTATATTTAAATTAGGCAAAATTTGTTGAAATACTGAACTATCAAGTAAGGCTATTTCTAGTAGCTCTCTGGAAGTTACCAAATAACCTCTACCATCGTAGCGCTATAACGACTCAAACTGAGCTCTACTACTAACATCTACAATTTGCACGGGCAATGAAATAAATCCGAACAAAAAAAAAAGACCTAGATTGTCTGCTGGGTTGGTCATGCCGATCGGAGTGAGATGTGGCGGCTTCGGGTACACGATGTGCTGCTCCCATTGCTGCCGCTGCAAGCGCTTGCTGGAACCCTACGGGTGGCATTCCCAAGGCTCCCGGCAGTCCTGCCATCGCTGGCATCATTGCAGCCATTTGTTGAGAATGTGTGTTTGATTGCATTAACTGTCCGACTTCTTGTGTTGATATCTGTAAAGAAAAATCCATGTGAGAAAAATCCACTACACTAATCATAGAAGAATTATTAAAGTGGTTCCTTAACGGTTTACCGCTCCCATGGGGTGGTCCTGCTGCGTGTTGAAATTCAAGCACAACATTCCCACATTGTAGCCACCAATGATCGACATTTCTCTCCGAAAGCAAACTCAGATAAGCGCAAACATACACCACCGCCTTTATGGTAGTATTACCTACTCACACTCCATCAGAAATGTTGGGACTCCACGGACAAAACTTTCCCAAACAGAAAACTGTCAAAATAAATATGTCCTTCTGTTAGCTTTGTGAAGACGAACCACTCAAGTTACAATTGATAAGAGGATATGAAAAGTAATACTGAAAGCAAGGAAAGAACCTGCTTTGCACGCTCCATTGCTGTGACCGCTTGTTGCGCATGTTCTGGCGGTAGGAAGGGAAGAAGCTAAATAATGAGGATTGCGCAATTTACTGAGTAGATAACAAATTCGAAGTTAAACCTTCCACAGCTTCAATTAGTAACCTTTCGAAGAACACTCAATACCAACATTGGAAGAAATAAACCTGTGTAATTATCGCTGTATATCGTTTGCAAAGTTCATTCTGCTTCTGAATCTCCATGTTCATTCCACATTGAAATTCGTAGTATAGCATGTAGTGTCGCTGCATATTCTCCTTCTCCGCATTCAGCTTTTCCAGCTCATTCTGAACAACACAGAAAGTCAAAAACAACAAGCAATTTAGCTTCTCGGATGACAGAAAATACTGCATAAGCACTTACTCGCTGCTGCTGGAGCTGATTGTGCATGAAGGTGAATTCCTCCTTTAACCGATCAATGTGCTCCATAAAAGAGGAGACCTTCATTGGCTGCACACCTAACCCTGCTGTTATCTGCCAAGAAGTGATACTGGTCACACAAAATGAAGGTTTGAAGAAGAAAAAGCGTTCAGGTATCAGGACTAGCAGTGAATAAGGTAGAGTAAAAAACTGTTACGGCTTAATAAAACAGGCTTAATTAACCTATTTGGTAGGTACAACCCTTAGTGTCTATGAAGCAAACAAACGACGCTGATTGAAAATGAGGATCAACGAGGACTATAGTGGCTTGAGTTGTAACAGTGTGGAACCTGGCGCTGATAGACCGAGTGAATCACTTTTAATGGAACTCAATGGACCAATGGCATGCAACATAACACTAAGAAAGAACTGAAAAACCGTATAAAAACCGTATAGAAAGCACTGAAACTTTTCTTCGAGATCATAGAGTTAGGCAAAGAAGGTCTCCCACAGTGAACATATTCAAACTTGAGACCACTTATGATTTAAAGCACTATGAAAATGAAGAAGGAAAGAAGGACAGACACACATGTACATACAACCTAGTCTGCTTGGAAATTATGAAGTCGAGAAAAAAATGATCTATCAAGGGGATTTGAATTATACAAGAGAAAAAACATGTTTTTAATGAAAAGATGCCCAAAAAACAAGTAATGCGGTCAAAGAATAAACATGACGGGAGAGAGAAGTGTGCACGCACTCGTGATGTTCTTTGGAACCTTCTACAGTGCCCAGTACCGGTTAGTAAAAACATCATAGGCCAAATTCTACTTTCGAACGTGAAGAACCATGTATCTCCATGACTGAAATCATAATAAATAATGTCTCCTCTACATTATTATACATTACTATTATTAGAGCGCGTGTGGGACAGTGGTTGGAGGCGCACTGCAACATACATGTAGAATCGATCCTCGGGCACATGGCCCACCGAGCCTTCCATCACTCCAGTGTCGGCAAATTGGTACCAGACTTGTCCGCGAGGATAGCAGCACTGACTCGATACGTTGGTAGGCCACCGTTAGTCATTGTAAAGCCCAGATATGCATTCAATCACTGCCGACGACGCTTAATGCAGTCGAATGCATGGCGAATCCCTCAGAGATTGATCAACGCAGAAAGCTTTAGCTTCTTTAAGCTTTTATTCTTCCTATTATTATTTTCCCTAGAGGAGATTATGGTTATATTAATGCTTATCGACCTCGTGTAGGCCTTATCAAAGAAAGGATACATATTGATTGCCTCCTCTGTTGAGGGAAAAAAGAGTGACAATTCCGTTACGAAATTCTGTTAAAGAAAGATTTGCTATGACGAGCCTATAAAGAGTTGTGAATTAGTCTATTTCGAAGAAAATTCATTCTTGAACCATTTATAACTCAATTAGCAGTACTTCAACTGGACTCTGGGATGTGTTTCTTAACGCAGAATAACCAGCGACATAACCAAAAACATCTGTAGGACTAATAGCATAATAAGTATAAAGGACAAAGCTCTCGGCGTTGATCAATCCCTGAGAGATACGCCATGCATTCGGCTTCATTAAGTGTCGTTGGAGGTGATTGAATGCATATCTGGGCTTTACAATGACTTGCGGTGGCCTACCGATGTATCCAGCCAGTGCTGCTATCCTCTCAGACACAAGTCTGATACCAATTTGCCGACCCCAGAAGGATGGAAGGCTTGATGGGCCATGGCATGGGGATCGATTCCACCTGTGCGTTGCAGGGTGCCTCCAACCACTGCGCCACACAAGCCCCAGTACCATAATAACCAAACATATTTGTACTGTGGTAAAATGACAGCCTAAGCCAAAACGAACTGAAGACTTTGTGTGTGTCCAAGAAGAAAAACCACTAATTTATTACACGCGACTGGACGAAGATACCAATAAAAGCATTTTTCAGAGATTCCGCTTTGCTGGCAAGTGCGAAAACACTGATACATTTAGTACGAGTAGTACTAAGGTGGAATAACGCCAGTTCTGAAATGAAAGTGACAGACGACTTTGTTTTTTCTGCGTAATTTTGTTTGTAAACTGATTAGTAGTACTAGACTAGTTCTACAATCATAGTTCTGTACACTTCGCACTTATGTAATCAAATTCTAAGCCAAACATGTAGAAAGTAAACAGCGCATTTTTGTGCAGACATTTTTTGTGCAGACTATCCCAAACTGAGAGGGAGGGACAAAACTTCACGATGGAGCGCGTTACTCGACACTCAACCTTAAGATTCTAGGCAACATTTTCGTATCCAATCACGTGAATCCACTAAAACCATATTTAATACGAAATAAGCTATTAGTTGGACGACGAATCGAATTATAGGACATTTTCGTAGCTACCTTATGGGGCCAATTCATAATCATTTCGGCAAGAAAATATCAGTAGCACACAGTGTTCGGTCTTAATATATCCCTTAGAGGTGCGCCATGGATTTGTTTTCTTAAGCACCGTCGAGATGACTACACTTAGCAGAAATGGAAGGAGGGAGTTTTTTAGCCACAGTGGTCTGGTCTGATAGGACAAGCCCCAGTGTGCACCGCAGAGCACCACTAAGCACTGCGCTACATTCTCCAAAAGTTCTACTAACAATGACAACTCACGAAATTTTCAAAACATTCAGAAAACGCCACGGAATATAGTTTTCAAATCATCCAAGCATCTAAAATCATCTAGTCAAATCCAAATGCCTAATGGATCAGAAATGACCTTCACATGACAGGTTGTCGACTTCAGAAGTAAAACGACACCAAATGAAAACCGATTAGTACAACAGCTTACATTTAGTTTTAGGAACTAAGAGCCTAGAGAAATTGTCGTGCACTTGTAAGCCTTTTCTAATCCCACTCTATTAAAGTGAAATTTTAGTTTTTTGGAGCCCGTTAAACATGCTTTCTTCCTCAGTTCTCCTTTTTGCACTAAGGCTTTTATTCTAATGATGGATGGGATTTCGCCCTGAACGACAAAACGCCTCCCCAGTGTTTGTAAGTGATGACGGTTGTCGGTTGTGTTTAGAATTTTGAAGATTTAAATTCTCTTAAAGGTTCGTCGAATTTTAACTCTACACATATTCAGGACGAAGAGCAAATTCTGAGAAGAAAATTACACATGTGCTTGACATAATACAGAAAACTTTCTTCCATAGAGCCATGAACTTCTCAACTTCTCCGATACTCCAGTGATCGAGAAACTCCGTTAGTTGTCGACTGACAGGCATCGGCTGTTAGATGTTCACCAACAACAATTGATACCTAGGCTTATGACAGCGTATTTCTATATAGATTTAACGACTCTAACATCTTAAAAACACCTAATTCCAAGGCCACTTCTGATTACTGTCCGCCTATAATTGTTGGAGACCTTATAACTAAGCCTCACAAAGCAGCTAAGACGACAATCTAGGCACCATGTGTGCGCAATTGGGCTAGCACAATTTACGGGACATTTCAGGATGAATAGACCTGAGATGTGGTTGAGGATGTTAAACAATGTTTGAAGATGCGTTACGAAATAGGACTAAAAATGAAAGAAAGCAGCAGCAGCAGCATTGAGTGAATGTGCGAAGACCATGAGTCGCTGAATGGACTGGATGTCAAAGAAGAAACAAAAGACCAAGAAAAAGAACGGAGAAGAGAAAGAGAGAGAGAGAGGAATATTGACAGAGGTTGAGAAAAGGAGATGGACCAGTATTCGAAGAGGAGGGAGAGAGGTGGGAGGAGAATTGACTGGGAGGTGCGTTGTTGTTGCGTATGACACGCATAATAGACACGGCGTGACTGGGCGGATTGATTCCGGTCGCGGGCGCCGACGTCTTCGCCGCTGCTCAGAGAAGTACCGAATTACTCCCGTGCACACACACACACACGCACACACGTACGCGCCCTCTCTCCCATACCGCACATGCTGGAATCGATCCCGCCTTCTGCTCTCGTCCTCCCAGGCGCTGACGGTTCGTCCACTCCGCTCAGCCGCCATACACCAGGCTGTTCGCCTCGTACTTAAGCGTGTACGACAAGCAGCCACAAATACTACAATTCTCACACATTCGCGCTCAGAAGGCATGTACACCTAGTCATCCCCTATTACGTGGTTTCTGAAGCACATGTTGGGGTCAGCTCAACAGGGGCAGTTCGTAGGAACTATATGTTGGAGTTGTTTTCCCATTCACCCACAACACTTGCATTGCGAGTAAGTCGTAAGTCAATATTGAAACAATTCGGAAGGACTGCATCGACTAGAGATAGCACCTAGTTTTGTTAAGTAGATCACATGAAAACTTTTTAGACACGCCAGTCCCTCACGTTTACTGCTGTCAGTACTGAACACTTTTCAAGTGTAAAGAGCAGAATGTCAGGAAGAGTCGTCAGTATGGATTGAAGAGGAACCGGGCGGAAGTCTACGGTTGCTCTCGCCCGTATTGGGCAAACAGTGCAACTTCGTTCGAGTGCACGCTAATGGCGACGATTGATATGAGGGTGGTTACCTCAACTGCTAATTAACCACGTATTAAACAATGAGGGATTTCAAGTTCCACATTATACACAAAATACAGAATACATTGTTCTTCATATAACTCCGAACATAAGATAGAACTAATTAATATCCAACAAACATTCCAAATTCACAGAGGAAAAAAGTCCACTTCACCCAGCAATTAAACTCCTGGCGCAAAATAGGCCAATAAGAAGCAAGTAATTACAAGTTGACGAAATAAACTGAACAATATTCGAAACAAACAGATTGGCAACCACGAGATCAATTCCTGACATGAATAGGAAGTAGAAGATATGGACAGAAATCGATCGAATTCACTGGATAACTGGGTATGATTGCCCACTGATGACACTCACCCTCCGTGTTTCTCTGCCTGCCTCCGCCTGTCGCTCTCTGCGTCGCCCTGCCGCACGTCCCGGCTCTCCGCTTCTCGTCGCCTCTCACGCGCGGCGGCCAGCCGGAGTGCGCGCGTTCGCGAACCGCAGAGCCGCAGACGAGTAGCGGACGCCGCGCGCGGAGGGCAGGAGGGCGTGTGCGCGGGGGCGACGCGCGCGCGCAGCTAGCGTCGCGCACGACGGCGGGCCGACGCCTGCGACGGCGAGCCTTTGTTCCAGCGCTCGAAGAAACTTTCGATGTGGTAGACAGCGACCGCTGCAAGAAGAGAATTGCTGTAGAACGGACGACCGCTGGCGAATGTGCAAGTGGGCTTGCGTTCACGTGCTCTGTCTTCATCGCTACTTCTACCACACTACGCTACGATGTTTAAACGAAAGTCAATGAAGTCACTACTAGACGATGAGACAGCACTTCCCTGCCCTCAGCACTGGTAGGACACGGACACTGTCGTGAAAACCAATGCCCGTGTGCCCACAAGATTGTGGGAAAAGATTTGTGGGTAGAGTGATTTGCCACTTACACGGAATTTGCATGTCTTGGAAGCTCTCAACGTCCTCGACAAGCAGTGCCACCATAGCGTGTGTTGACGAATCGCCACCTACGTCAGCGACCGAAGTGACCGAGTCCACCAGAGACGAACAGCACTCGGCATGTGAGGAGGCCGTAATCACACGAATTCTACCTCGTGTTTGCCACATCTCACACATCCTGATGGCAGGACGTGCGTCGGCACACACATTCTGAAACAAACGACGGACAGAATAGTCCACAATCCCACTGTGATTAAGTGCTCGTTGAGCTATTCGGCAAACCTTGTTTGCGTCCAATTTTCGAAGAACAAACGAAGGTATTACGGCAATGAGAGATGTGGAATTGACGAGAGGACAAACGGTTTTCAGTCGTTGAATTAGCACGTCGTAATCCAGGACAATGTATACGGGCATCCATTGTGAATTCACTGCCTGAACGATTTATTTCGAGTTTTCCACTACAACATGACTTGAATCGTGTCTGCTTCTTCTTAATACAATAGAAAGCCTTCGATTAGGCCTTTACAGAAGGGTGCTATACCATATGATGGTCGTCACAGAACGGACACCTGCCCATCTAACTCACTAAAGAACTGCAGAAATCTAAGTACTCGTCAAGTTTCCACTACTCCATCAACTATTGTGTTCCAAAATTAACAACACATAACTAATCTCACGTTATACCTCTCGTCAGAGATTCGGCCTTCATTACTACTCGAACGATTGGAGGGAATAATACTTTGTGTTGTGACCAAATACTACCATGCGTTGACAGCAATACTAAGAATTGGAGCTCTTTCTACATACACCCTTTCCGCACTTGAAAATATGTTCATTGTACAACCATCCAATAAAAACCCCTATCGCGCATGGGCCGCCCTTGCGTTGACAAGAACACCCTGGAGTAAACGGAAGCATGACCTTTTAAAACTGGTGATTAAGACACCTGACTCACACTCTTCGTAGGCATTCTCACCAAAGACTGTGGACATAAAAGGGAACATAAGTGTGTCGGCCGAAGAACGCTAAACAAAAAATGCGCACAAGATTTCTACCTGGTTTTCACATCAAAAGATATAAAGAGTACGCACTAAATAACTATATTCGCTATTATATGAACTATAGTCGAAATATACTGGGGAAAGGATTGGACATGAAATCGACTGGGATGAGAAAGGCAATATATACTGATGGAAAATTCTTACGAAATCTTCGTTCCGCCGACGACATCGTCTCCTTTTAAAGAAGCACCAATGAAGCAAATAAGATGCTCAGTGAACTCTACGTGTACCTTGGACCTTCAACCAACATAGAGAACAACATAAAGAAGGAATCAGACAAAAGAAAAAGAGCAGCTTGGATCGCATTTGAGTCTTTTAAAGGTGCTGCCGACCAACTAAAAGACCTGGGAATCCGCGCTCGCCTTTTTGAAAGAACACTTCCCCCAACGCTCTATTATGCAGCAGAAACGTGGAGTGATTCGTAAACAAAGCCAAACAGCTGTACTCGCAGCTGCAGTTGTTTTGCAGATCACGGTATGAGACTCGCACCCGCCACCATGCTCGAATCAAACCACCACCATGGACGATAACTGCAAGGCAAAAAAAACGAGTGAAAAATCTACTAGGGTCCTCACAACTCGTCAAGATGGGCCATCTAAGTATTCGAATAAATACAATACTTGAAGCAGCACATCATAACCCACACAGTGATGGCCACGAGCGCGCTTTCGTCGCCGTTGTGGCATCGTTGCGAACGCTTGTGCTCAGATGTCTACACATGCTTTCTTTTAAGTAGCTTCATTCAGTGGATGTGCGCTGCACATCACACACACCCACCGACGGTCGTCATACGAACGCCTGTGCTAAGATCCGCACCCGCAAAAACCGGGGACAAGGCTGTTTCGTGCATGTGAGATATGGTGTGCGGCGATTTATGGCGTACGATATGTAGCGCTCTCGGGGAGAATGGCGTAATTGCGCGTCCGTGCGACCTCGATTAGCGGGCGCTATGTAAATGAGGCGCGGCGGCCCTAATCGGCGGCAAGTGTGACATGCACTCAATGCACACCTCCGAGCCGACTGCGCTGCACTCATCGGCCGTCGGCCCAAAAGAAGTTAGCAAGCGATCCGAACAGCACTTTGCCATCGCGGTAACTGGTGCATACATCGTTTTCAATATGCGGAAAAGGCCACACTTAAAAGCGGCCTCACATGAGGCTGAACAACACATGCAGTGCGCACACCAGATTCGGACGCCATCAAATTCCTATGGTTCGAATACCTACCTCCAGGAAAGTACGGTGAGATTAAAGAAAAAACAGCAAAACCTGGGCAGAAAGTGGAAACTGTATTCGAAGCGACAACTCATGATACCATATTCTCAAGCTGGAACTCAAGGCAGGCACGTTTATTTCTTGTTAAGAAGCCCAGTCGGTGCTGGCTGAAATATTTTGTCATACTTATTTTAGAAAGGCTTGGACAGCCCATGCCGTTTAACACCAACCAACTGCTACTTTTCTTATTTAAAGCACTCTACTTAGCCTTCTCTCCGTGTTTGTTTATGATAATTACACCAACACGTTTCACGACGAAGCTACTTTTCCGATGACTGCTAAAGTTGATAATTTTTTTATACGATTTTTCCATACGTCTACAGTGTGGATCCCAGCACTTCTCACATTCAATTCGTTTCCTTGCATCCACCAAGGTCTTCCAACTTCTACGTGTGGCTTCGGCTGCTGCTTGAGGATTCTTCTTTCATTTTGAACGTCACTGAATGCTTATCGAGTCGATTTCCCTTGGAGTCCCACGATAGCCGGTTTCGAGAGTTTCCACTCAGATTACAGAGAGTGATTTTTTCCCGGACAAGATCAATGCCAACTTCGCAACCCCGGAATGATAAGAGTTTCTGAGTTCGGAGCGGGATCGAACCAGCACCGTGCTCATAATGATCGGCATCGCTCCCCCTGTGCTATCCACTCCCTTTTTCAATAACTAGGGGAATCAGTGTGTTGAGAACTGGAAAGGCATTTAGAAGAGGTCTTACCCTATCGCTCTGAAGGCCCCATGTTTTTTTCTAAAAAAATTCGTAGCAGTTTTTCTATGCTTAGAAAAAATAAAACTGCCAAGGACACATATATTTCCAAATAAAAAATGGAAATGAGATTTGATTTTTTCTCTTGCCGCACTGTAATGGCTGGACCTCATCCGGAAGTCATCCAAGACACACCAACGCTTATCAATGAGCGGTGACAAAAATTATCTATGCGGAGGTTAAACGAAAGTTGGTGAAAGTGTTTGCTCAGAGCTGAACGAGGCAATAATCTCTGCACGCGTATGCACTGAGATCAACGCATATCGTCGTGAATGTGCTGAACAGCGATACTGCCAAAGCCCTTGCTGCTAATACGGAAAAACGCTGAATTTCTGACCCATATTTGCATTCAAGGCACGGGGTGTGCACAGTCAGAATAAGAGATCCGATTCGAAGTAGTACTGTGCGGCAGTTGTCCCAGTTAATACATAAACCGAACACGTAAAAGTATTAACAGCCAATTTCAGGTCGTTCATGAACTACGGGAACACCCTTCCAAAACGTGCTGCAGTGTTTTCTCCATTCTGT
Source organism: Angiostrongylus costaricensis (assembly GCA_900624975.1). NCBI lineage: Eukaryota > Metazoa > Nematoda > Chromadorea > Rhabditida > Metastrongylidae > Angiostrongylus > Angiostrongylus costaricensis. The sequence continues at coordinate 130,214 of UYYA01003938.1, forward strand.
GACGACAAACTCTTCCTTCAAAAAAGCAGCACGGAGGGAAAATTACCAAAACTAAAAGTACCATGAAGGTGACTAGTTTATTCAGAAATCCCTTCATTCTGAAGGCTTCGGTCTCAAAGTTTGGAACAATCGAAGTCCAACGAAAAGTTGCCTAAAGATAAATACTGCATTAAAAAACGCTGTTGGGTTCAGAAAACTATAAGGACGTAGTAATCAATACGCGAATCATAACATGGCGTCGTCGTGTTGTTCACAAAAGATCCTTGTTTTCGTTGGAAATAAAGCCGGAAATTTAAATGAATGGATTCTCGAATCCATCACAAATTGGAACTTGTTTAATCCTCCGTCTGAATTTTGAAATGCTATCAATATCAGAGCGAAGCTGCACGAGTCATAGGCATAGGAGAGGCATAAGCAACCACTATACCACAAAGTAGCTTGCAAATGTTTGCAGAGATAACACAGAGCGGGGTCTTGAAAAGAAAAGAGCAGATGCAAGTGAACGAAGTTGCGAAGGTTTGTAAGAAAATCCGCAGAGCCCATTGAAACTTCACCAAGCGTAATTCCAAGATGACCGTTCTCTAGCATCAAAACAGAACAGTCACGGTATCCAGGAGATCAGAAGATAATCTGCCACGTTCATTCTGGTCTTTCTGACAGCTGCATTGATCTGCCTCCATTTAACATCATTACAGATCGATGTAACGTCCACGAGGTGCGCACTTTCGAATTCCGAAAAGGTGAAGATTTGCAGAGCACCAGAATGTGACAGATCAAAAGAAATCTAAAAATTATCTTTAAAGAAACACTGTTAGTGCTCATCAATACGTTAGCCCGGCTTTCCACACGCTATTTGTCAAATGCAAGGCTCCCAATTAATGGGAACTAGCGACAGCGTATTGCTTCAAAACGAAAATAAGAATGAAGGCCTATATTATATGCGGGACTACTGCTCAATAAGCCTGCTGCATGCAGTCTGTAAGCTCATTACCTAGATTATCCTCAACAGTGGTAGCCATATAAAGTCAGGTTAGGAAAAGTTCAACATGACGAGAAAGTATTGCTGAAGCTTTAGACGCCACTAAGTCTCACATTCATTGACTTTCTGGCGTAAGATTGAATGCAGACAGAAGCAGTCATAGTGTCTTGAATAGAAAACGCATGGAGACTCTGTAGGCACCAGCTTGAGCAGAGGACCATCAGAGGTACTTGTGACAGAGATGGTACTTTCAATGCGTACCTCTCTTCGAACGTTTTCTGTGTGCAACTGTGCCATCTTTCGCTGTAGTTCTACAGTTTCTGCAGTTAAACCTCTTCTGCGAAAATATCCGGCGTATTCGATAGGAGATGTTTCAATAGCACAAAGCCTGAAGGCCCAGTGAGATGCTTGCCGAATAGCACGAGAGTTACTGAAATGGTCATCGTATTAGGGTCTTCCGGCATGACAAATCTTAAAACTATATGATACAACCGGTTTGTAGTGTTACACTTTTATTCACAGTTGGTAACTCACTCTGTTACACTTGCTCCATAAAGAAGCCAGTGGATCTCTTCATTAGCGTCCTCAGCCGTACATAAAGCCTTTGAAGATCGATTAAGTTGATGAATTAGTTTATCGACGAAGGAATAGAAAACCTGAAGCGACTATGATCTGATGATTGGTTTATCGTGTGTATCATAATTCACTTAGTCACGTAAGCTCGACGTCAGACTTTTTCTTACATATGAGCTTTCCCTTCTCATTACAGTTCAATCCATAGGAATACAACTCCTTGTGCTACTTAATATCAGTGTTTCTACTATTCATACAAACGCTCGTTTCTCCAACAACACAACACCCAGTGGGTAACGAGTGCAATGAATCTGATATGAAGATAATGATCACTTTCAGCTTTCAACTACCAAATGTTAGCTCACATTGAACTTTAAATTGGAATGAAAACCTTTAGAATATACAAATTTTTGGCTGTAATACGCTGACTCTCCTATTCTACCAGATGAAGGTTTGATTTTGTGGAGCAAACAGAGTGGACTTTTTTACTTTTTTCTCAACAAGGCCCGAATTTTCAACACGATGGCAGTAGAACAAGCGTGATTTCGTTCAGCAAGATGCGATGGTGATGTCCAATGTCCTGTAGATGTTTGTAGCTGTTTTTCAAGAAATTTTAGAAAACTTCCCTACAAGGCATCTGAAGATTCCGATTTCATGGAACTAGGCTTTTAATGGAGCTGATGACGAGAAATTTTCCACTGGAAGGAGTGCTTGGAGGAACCATGCGACACACACGTGGGATCGACCCCGCGCCCATGACGCACGTTCATTTCTCCGGGGTCGGCAAATTAGTAGCAGTCTTGTCTGGGAGGATAGCAACACTGGCTCGATACATCGGTAGGCTACCGCGAGTCATTGTAAAGGCAGATATGCAATCACCTCGAACGATACTTAATGAAGTCGAATGCATGGTGCATTCCTTAGGGATTGATCAACGCCGACAGCTATATATATATATATATATATATATATATATATATATATATATATAGGGGCGCGGGTAGCGCAGTGTTCAGAGGCACCCTGCAACACACATGGAGTCGATTATCGCGCCCTCGCCTCACCAAGCCCCTCTCCAAGCGTCTGGGGTCGGCAAACTGGTACCAAACTTGTCTGGGAGGATAGAAACACTGGCTCGATACATCGTTAGGCTACCGCGAGTCATTGTAAAGACCAGATATGCATTCAGTCACCTCCAACGATGCTTGATGAAATCGAATGCATGGCACATCCCTCAGGGATTGATCAACGCCGAGAACTTTATCCTTTTATCCTTTATAGTGTAGGCATATGCATGTAATCAACAGGTGGCATTATAGGGGGAGAGCAAAACTTACCACAACATTAGGTCCACCTACTCGAGGCCTTCCAACGATAAAACTTCTCGTTAGTGGTAAAGTGAACAGAACCATAAATATGAATTGGTCACACTAGCAAAACCTCACAAATTCTGTTTGTGGTTCTCTTCTGCTTGTGTTCTCTTATGTACTGAGGGAATTTACCGTCAGCGGGATATTTTAAAACGACTACAGATAAGGTGTGCTTTTAGTCTGACAATATGTTCGAGATGTAGTGACTGAAAAGGTAGTTTGTAGTCTACATTGTTAAGGGCTGCGGGTATTGGCGTCTTCTTTCGATTCCTAAGATCCTGCAATTGAGGACTTGTATAAAAAAGCCACTCACAAGCAGCAGCTAAAAGCCATCCACCGATGATATTCACCTGCAAAGCAACAGTTTAAAAGCAACTACAAACTTGTACGTTGTTTTGATAAGAGGTATACCAACTTCCTTTTCTTCTTGAGTTCCACCATCATCATCTTCGTTTGGAGAAGACGAGTTCGGACTTCTGCATTCGTGTTCATCATCGGAATCGGAGTTATTTGATGCTTTTCTTCTGCGTATTTGAATAACCTCAAACAACACCACTCACCATTTCAAAAAAAAAAAACAAGAAAGCAGTGGATAAATGTGGCTTACCTCATCGTCGTCACGACCTGGTTGGATCACTTCGACTTTGTCAATTAAGCACAAAAAACAATTACATAGCAAACTCACACAACCAATAAACGCATCCTCTGAAAACATGGTGCTGTTAGGTAGAAAACTAGCTGACAGAAACGTAAAGCAAGGGCCTCAGTGGTGCAGTGTGTAAAACGCGATCTCCCCGAATAGTTTTGCGAATATCTCAGCAGCGTTGTTATTGTATTTCACATCACACTTTGCCGTGAAAAAATACAGTAGGCAGCTAATGCAGCAAATAAAAGGTTAACATGCGATGCTGTATTAAAAATACCTACTTGGATACTTGGATGGCCCGTCCACACTAGTTGTGTGCGCCACAGCATATTCTCCATTTTTAGGAGTTTTGCTGGTTTGTAATCGTGGTTCCCTCGAGTCCTGAGGTCAGCCATACCAAAGTCTGCCCCATTAGAACTATCAGAACCATAATATCAAAAACTCATGCAAAAGTATAAAGCAAAGGTACAAGTCAGTTACTCTCATTCAAAAGCAGCACTGTGGTCCTCCTTCTCCACTAGCAATTTTAAATGGTGCAAATACAAACACAAACCATTGCCGCTTTCCATCGCCAATCGACCACTAAGTGTAAGTATCAAAAACAAAAAAGCCAATTCAGCATCGTCGAATGGATCATTCAGTGACTTTATCGCTTCCACAAGACGAATCCCTTCGCTGTCGAGATTACCTCTGCTGTAACATTGCTATTGTAGGGCAAAAATAGCCAGAAAGTACTCCGGAAAAATATAGTTAGGAACCTAACCTAAAGGAGACCAAGATAATGAATGGAATTGAAAGAACAAAAGAGGAGATCAGACCGTCAGCTTCTCGCTCAAACGTTTTCTTCAAGTTCTCCCAAGCTTTTTGGAATGGTCGTCGAGCTAACAAGGCGAGTAAGAAAAGCCTCAAATTAGAGTAATCTAGTTTAGAAATGACCTACTGCTAACACACAAGATAAGAAAAATGCATATGTTAAACCGATCTGAGCAAGACAAATTAAACCACACCTGACGGAGCTCACCAACGTTTCACTTAGAGCTAGTTGATTGAAGGGTTGGCCTATATCTGCATCCATCTCTACAGCACGCCGGTAATACACTGTACACAACGAGGACTGATCAGCGTTCGTAAGGTATCTGTTACCAAAGAAGTTGCTAGTTGTTGAAACAATGCCACTGATCAGTTAAGACCCTAAGAATAACCTATGGAGATCACCGAGGTAGAGATTATAGATGGCAGAATGTCGAGCGCTTTGCGCTAACGTAGATTGGAGTTCACCGCAAAACACTAACACCATGACATTAAACCAATCACCGTCAACGTCCTGAAAGCAAACCAAACAAACAAATGTTAGTTGTGATTAATAGTGCAAACTAGTTAAAATGGACCTTTTGCTTCCTCAATTTTGAGAGAGGTTCATAGTATGATGCCTCCCAAAATAACTTCAGTGCTGTGGCGGTCTCGTCAGACTCATCCATGTTGGAAAGAATGCTTCTCATCCTGAGAGAAACTTGATCCTATAATTGGAACTCTCACTAAGGTTAGTGCACCAACTTCTTGCGGATAGCCACGGATTGCGAAGAGTTTATTCCTTCCTTCTCGTATACTTTGCGGATCGCCTGACAGTACTTCGCCACGCGTTCCATCACTTTTGTGCTGAACATATGATTCCCATAATGGATTGATGTAGAATCGATAACATGGCTCTCAGACCACAAACGAGCAGAAAATAATTAGTAATTTTATACGTAAAAATAGATTTGTTCTATTCGTTTCATCACAGTTGTCACAAACCAATGAAATTAATGCAACTAATAATTCTTCTACTAGAACTAGCGCAACAATGCGGTAAGAACATAGGAACGAAACAACTCAAATGTAGCACCTACGACGATATGGTGAGAATAGTTGGATAGTAAAACATTAGCAGATAAGCACATCTTGAATGTATCCTATCTACAAGGAAAAAGGGAGATTCAAGCAAATATTCTAAAAACGCCTTTGTAAAGCACAAAAATAACTACGCCAATAGTAGTTGGGATAATAAAATTGGACCAAGTTGGGGAAAATATTATATCTCGCCAGGTATTACCAGACGACGACCCCTTCTTGGTAACGTTGGTGATGCTTGTACCGGAATAGACTGCATCAGTTGGCAATCTACCTAGAATTTACAAAATACATTTACGATTTATGACAAACAAACAGAAGAAAGTGAGAAGTCCGCACCTATGAGATATTCTTTAGTCATTTCCCTAGCATCCTTTGAATGTCCCACGTCTTCAAATGAAGCAGTAGCATCCTGAAGATTCAAATTTAAAAAGCCGTTTCAGAAGAATCTCGATAGGGAGACATGTACTGCCTTACTTTCCCAGCAAATTCTGTAATTGCTTCCAATCCTCCAGGATGTTCAGAGAGGAAGATGGTGACGTCATAAACCTGAAACAAATGCAAATACACTTGCGGAAACCTTCAACATTCGAAAGAGTGGGATGGGATCGTAATCAGTACTGAACGCATCCATCAGAGAATACTTGCATAATTCTCTCAAGAAGGTTGGCGACGATATGAGTCATATAAGACGCAAACCTGGACGATGGTAATGTAGCCTTCCCACTTTTAAATAAACATGCCTTGTTTCATGGTGAGCTTTATTAACCAAAACAAGAGCAACTAGAACCCACAGAAGTTTTCCAGAAATATACAAAAGTTCATGTTTTTCATATTCTACCAAAGGATTTCCGATTTTTTCGAACCTAAGAAACTTTTTTTTGAGGGGCTCCAATTTCTTCTTCACGCTGAGACTTGTATCTCCTAAAGTGACCGAACGAAGTAAATTTCGTCCAGTCCGATCCATTGATATGCCATCCACTGTTGTTTGCGACTGCCAGATTTTCGTTGAAATTTTTGAGCTTTTTCATGTTTTGAATAGATTTACGATGAAAATAACCATTAAAGGTTATCCTCTGTATCCCTCTACAGTGATGCGGTAATGTCTATTCCGGACGCATGTCATTTCTATAGCCTCTTAAACACTTAAGTTATTGAAAAATCACCATAGAAGCGAAGTACCTATAAGCGAAACCTTTCACTTCCATTTAAATGTACTTTTTTGTGATTACAAAGGTTTTTAATCAATAAGGTCATCGCAGGGTCTCCCATGCCAAGGAGCCCGGCGTTTCCATTAGGAAGCCAAGCTAAGAGTAAACCAATACCAGGATCAACCACCGTCTTGGTATGAAACTAGTCGCATGGCGGCAAATCTCCCTCTGATTCACGAGGGTGGCAACTGCATGTGATGGTGACGAACTGAGCCAGACTTTGGCCAAGTTGACCTCGGAACTCTAAGGAACCACAATGGCTAAACTAGCAAAACTCAAAAAAATGGAAATTATGCTGGAACTCGAATAACCTGTGAAGGTGGACCATCCAAGTATCCAAGCAAGTTTAATCAATAAGCACTTCAGCTTAACGGTGACCATGAAATATTATCATCTAACTATGACATCTGGTAGTTTCATGGATTATTAGGCTAACATGGGATTCTGATGAAGACGAAAACGTCGAAACGTCAGCCGAATTAAACTTTTTATCAACCTCGTGTTTCAGTTTAACAATCCATGAAGCTATTTACAAGTAATGGCACAGAAAATACTTTGATTTTGACAATAAACTGAAGAACCAACGAACAGTAGACCACTCCAGCTCTTCTATCACCATCTTTGCCTGTGACGAAAACGTAAGAATCCCCTGATTTTAACCAGAGCTTTATGTTGCAAGCTCCATCATACCGTACAAGAAAGCTCCAAGTGTATAATTTCCAAGTAAAACTGAACGTTCGTCATCCTTCAATGCTTCTTCTCCGTCTTGTCCATGTTGTAATTTGTCGTTTACTGTTTTTTCCACCTGGTATCCTTGCTTCCATTTATGCTCATGTGGAAGCTGTAATATGTCGTGAAAGTCCATGAAATATGCAGTAGCAACTCGAGATTGGGAGAAACCACGAATGGAGATTTATTTATGCTCAGAAATTGAATCGATTATGGGTGCATCGTCCCCTTATGAAGTGCGTTTTCCAATAAAAACAAATTCTCTTGATATGAAAGTCGACCTACCGCTGAAGGCTAATAAATAATGACAGGAAAACCGTTTCAAGCCTATCAAGTCGTTAGGCATGTTCAATGTATTAGATTCCACTAGAGATCGTAGAGAAGATTGGATGTATAACTGGCCTATACAATGACTAGAGAGGTCTTATCAATGTATTAGCTCACTGTGTTCATTCTCTTCTCTGGCATCAATTTGCAAGCCTTGGAGAGACGAATTCGATTAGCTGCAGAAACGGGATCCAACGAACGGTCACGTGTGGATTATCAGAGATCGAAGAAACTGTTTTAAAAAAAAAGTGCAGCCTTATGTCATAGAATCCTTTTGCAACAAGTCTGCATACTGCAATTCTAGTAAACGCAAAAGGATAATGGATAAAGCTCTTGGTGTTGATCAACCCTCGATGGATGTGCCACGCATTCGACTCCATCAAGTACCGTTGGAGGTGGTTAAATGCATATTCGGCCCTTACAATGACTCGCGGTGGCCTACCGATGTCTCGAGCTAGTGCTGTCATCCTCTAAGACAAGTTTGGTACCAGTTTGCCGAGCCCCGGGGGTGGGGTAGTGCTTGGATCGATGTGCTTGGATCGATTCCATGTGTTATTGCAGGTGCCTCCAACCACTGCGCCACATGCGCCCATTTTTACTAAACATACCAATGGGGAACTACGACTGTTTCAACAAAGAGTTCGCACTCCCGCACGAACGTCCTCCACCGCCATGGCTCAATGTTAACACTGCAGCTCGAACATCATGAACCTTTTTATATGGGAAGAAGCTTAGGGCTAAATATAGAAGATATGCTTATCAAACGACTACCAGGAAAAATTTAATATCTACGGTAGAATTTTAAGAACGGTGAAAAAACGAAGCAGTAGGAAGTATAAAAGTACTTCGAGATCCGGTTACCGTGTTCAGAACGATTATAGGACACCTATACCTTACAAATGCTGAGGAACTAGAAACTTACGACAAAAAATCAAAAGCAATCATAAGAAATTTCCACATGAGTCAGTTCCACCACAAAATCCAGCATGTGTTTCAAATTCGGACGTTCTAGGTAAGCAACTGCCACCAAAGTTTTTGATGCTAACATAGCCTATCAACTTCCAACACTGCACAATGAAAGAATTAAATACCATGTAGAGCTTTCCATTTCCAAAAATCCAACAATCCAACAAACAACAATCAACTGCAACATGCAGAACTTTACACTCACTTGTTTAGCACAACAGCAACGTTCCCGTTGTTGCTACCCACCAACAAGCTGACCGTGACTTCAACCAAACTAAGTGCATGATCCACAGTTGCCGAGGGAACTCATTTGAGATCAAGCAGTCCCTCCAATACAACACAAGCACCACAGGTAACACCTCGGAAGAAATTCAAGTAACAGCATACAATGAAGCGACAACAAAGGATTATCACAAAACGCTCATTTGTTCAAAACGTTCACAGACCTGCTCTACTCTAATCTTTTCCTGCAGGTATGGTGGCGGTCGCAAAAGCAATAGCATTGCAATGCGAAATCGAAATTCAACGAATGATGAAGAGGAGAAAAAGGAAAAAAGAAACCGTAGAAGGAGCACAACAGGTATGAAAAGCATGACACATGAAGAAGGGTCACCTAGACATCTGCACCTGTGACACGAACTCTCGTTCTCGACCACTTCAAAGACAGGGCAAACCATTGGCAAGCAAATGACAACATACATGCATATCGTTTCTCCATTATGTTTTGAACTCCACGACATCCATCCCATGCCACAGAAAAACATTTTACGGTACTCACTCTTAAAGCATCGAAGTGAAACAAGTTATCAAATTACTACTAGCATTGAGTCTTCCCCTTACAACGGTTTACCGCCCCATAGTGGTCAGGTGTTCCTGGGTGTCAGATTGCGATGTACAGATGGCAGATTCATCTTCCCGACAGGGTCTTCCAAGCTAAGAAGGAGTCAAGCGCTTCCATCAAGAAGCGCAGATAAGTGTAAAACAATACCAGGGTCCATCACCGTTCTTTTACTAAACTAGTCGCGTCGCATGGTGGCGAATCTCACTCTGAACCAGAAGGGTGGCGACTGACTGTGGTGGTGACGACCCTGGAGACTTTTGCCAAACTGACCTCAGGACTCCAGAGAACCACAATGGCCAAATCAACAAAACTACGATGAAATGGGAATTATAAGATGCCCGCACAACCAGTGAAAATGAGCCATATAAGTATCCAAGCAAGTAAAATTGACTCTTCCTCTCTTTCGATAGCAGATGTAGAAGAATACGAGCAACTGTCTACCAATATACCTGAAAAATAACGTCGTTCAAAGGTATAGGCTCGCACTGCATAAAAATATTGACAGGATTCTAGATGTGTACCAGTTCACTAGATTTTTGAAAATCCTAACACGAAAATGTTCGAATTTCCACAAAGATTATCACCATAGTGTCTAAAAACAAGGTTGTATCAGATTGCCACTCATGCGGATTCGAAGGAAACTTTCACCAGCTTTTGCAGAATATTGAGTTCCAGGAAAATGTTAAGAACATGAGAAACGAAGGCAAGATGAAAGGCAATCATTCAATGAACCACTATTAGGATTATGTACGGATTTAAACATTTCAAACAAACAAATGGAGGTATCCAGATTCCAAATCGCAAATGTTCGACGAAGCAATCACTGTACACACGGTTGAAGCGCTGGAAAGTTGAACATGCCTATCGAGGCGAGACTCACTCTTGAAAACCTTCATAAGCTCTTCATAAACACCATTGAGTATATTTCTTAAATTGTTAAATAATATCCAACAAAGCAACGGTTTGTCAACCTTGCGAACACTGAAAAGTTGGCTTGACAGCTTCCAAACACTTCGAAAGGGAAGATTTTCGACACGCTGTGCGGGTATTGAACAAGATGTTATTAAAACCATAGTAAAACTCAGTGACGGCACGTGTAGCGTAATGGTTAGAGGTACCATGCAATGTATACGGATCGGTGTAGGTTTAATATGGCACCGGAAGCTAACCAAGGTTGTTACCCCTCCGGGGTCGGTAAATTGGTACCAGAATTGTCTAGTAGGAAGCAATATCGACTTAATACATTGATAGGTCATGGCAAGTCAATGCTTAGGTGGAATTTGCATTCTGTCACTTCTCTAATGTTTGACAAATTCGAATACATGGCGCATCCATCACAAAATGACCAACGTCGTAAGCTTTTTACACTTTAGCAATGCTACCTTACCCAAATCATATCTGGACGGCTCAAATTTACGAAAGACGAAAACAAAGTATCTCACTAACGCCGGACTAACACAAAAAGCTAAGAGAAAACCATGTTCCCACATGTCCTTGGTGTGCACTTTCCTAAAAACCTGCAACCCCGACAATTCGAGTCTTTTGGCCATGTGGTACGAAGTTAGGTGGATGAATCCTATTATGCAGCTACCACTATCAACGTACACCTGTAGGACATCTTTATTGCAAAGGCCTTCCCCTCCCTTAAAGTCGGATCAGCTGGAGTCGATTGTTCACAGTTCTTCCTTCTTCCGATGTGGGTCTTCGCAATGGCATCGAGTTGAAACCAGTGGAGCGATAATAGAATTAATTAACCCCGCACTTTTCTTCAAAACAGCTGCTGATATTGACCGGCCGTTAATAAACGCTTGTTGTTCTCCGGGCCACCCATACTACAGTCGGTATCACTATGAGATAAAGTTATTTCATTTAAGCGGAGGTCCTCCGGATTCGACTCGATGTCATCACGAACACCCACATCGGATGAAAGAACAAGTGTGGATGGACAATCGACTCTGATCAATCCGGCTCTGAAGAAGGCGAGGGCGCCGAAACGTTAGCCGAATAAAGTTCTTTACCAACCACATGTTAGTTTATCAATTAAATGGAACAAATCAACACTGCTAAGGCACGAAAAAAACTGATGCGCGCTTGTGAGAGGTTACTACAGGTAGACATTAAACTACTTTGGCCTTACTAGATTTCATCCCCTAGCAGAGCCTTCCAGGCTGAGAAGGACTCCCGCGTTTCCATCAGGAAGCACAGCTAAGAGCAAGTCAATACCACGATCCACCACAGTCCTGGCAGCAAACTAGTCACATAGTGGCAAATCTCCCCCTGATCCACAAGAGTGGCCACTGCCTGTGGTGGTGACGACCTGGGGTAGACTTTGGTCAGGCTGACCTCGGGACTCCAGGAAAACGCAATGGCTAAATTAGAAAAACTCCGAAAAAGTGGAAATTTTGCTCGGGCCCATACAACCAGTGGAGACGGTCGATCCAAGCATCCAAGTAAGTAAATCAGTTAGACGTTCAAAATACTTTGGCTTGTTGAGTTAATGGTTGACTATATTCAAAAGTCACAGAACAGTAACCCAAGCAGTTTTAACAATTCCAAAGTCCACCTTGAGAATAAGCAATTGTAAGGGCTTTAAAAATTTCGAATGAAAATTTTTGGATGCACAAAAAACAAGCATCATAAATTAAAAAGCGCGGACGTCTGGAAACTCTAAAAACATATTTTGGAGAAAAAGCATCAGACCACGATTAATCTTTCTTATAGGTATTTTTCCTTGGTACCCTTTAATCTGTGAGAGCATTGCGATAAAAAAAAAACGCAAGCCAAATCCATAATCAAAAAGTGATGGTCCAGAGAATGAAAGAGAATCTTCTCCGACCTTTCCGTCCATGATAATCCAGCATGATTGTGCACTTGAATGTTGTTCCACTTCAGAAATTGGGATTGTCCTCAATTCGCCGGCCATCTAGAAAATGCGGATGAGTTTCACGTAATTTGTAGACAAAAGAAGATGAAGTACGGTAGTATGAAACATGAGCATTTATAGCAGAAATGCGGAAGGAAGTGCAGAACGGGTTTTTCATTTCACGCCGAAAAGAGTCAGACAAAGACCCTAGCAGTATTAGTCGTGTTAAATGGAAACTGGTAAAAATGGCAGTGTACACTAGGGGTGGATTGTATGTTTGAAAGGTACACAAGGAAAGATGGTGGAAAGTTAAATGGGTAGTCCTAAAATCGCATGTTCTTAGGCGATTGTTAGAAACTGCTAACTCCGATGCTTCAGTGCTTATGGCATGGTAAAAGGCATTTGACTGCGTTGTTCAAACGGGATTTATTCCTAGGACCAGTTTCTAAGCACCCAAAATATCCACTGGTCTAACGAATCCTTGGTTCCGTGGATCACTGACATACCTTGCACCTGAGACATGACTGAACTAAGCTGGAAGGTCTTTTCTTTATAGTGGGAGGAATTCATGTTGTGCATGACGAGGCATTACATTGTGGCAAGTTCAGGTGGTCATGTTGTTTCACCGGCGGAGACCGGTTCTCTCCTCTCAAGAGCGGCGTTGTTTTGGAAAAACTATTACATCTAGGTTTTTTTTTATACGTCATTGACCCCACGGTCTCCAACAGTGGTAAACATTCAGTACTTGAGTGAGTAGATTCCCATTCATACGTGAAGGAAACAAATGTATTGGTATGGGTTGTCGCTCATTTTCTTTGAAGTCGTTTATTTGGTCATACAAAGGTTTCAACGTTTATTTGGTTATACAAAGCTTTCATCGTCAACCTTTGTGTTGTCGTAAGCTGACTCGGTGTACATCATTGTGTTGGGACCGGAAGTAGAACATTGCTCTCTGTATTAAGCAGTTCTGAAAAAACAGTTTTTCGAACGAGCTGATTCTGCAAGCAAAGAACTAGTGGTGCTGAACAGAGCAGCCACCAGAGTACGGTTGTACTGTTGCGGGGAGCAAGAGTGTCCTCGCTGTACTTGAACACTTCACCCAAAGGTCTACGGGTATCTTGTCGCTAACATAAGGAAGTGGATTATCGAAGAGATTTGTATATGTGAGCTATGGCATAATTACATATTAGGCATCGTTTAAACCATCGTTGCCTAGAAAAGTCGAACGTTCATAAATTGGTTTCCTCCTCACAGTGCCTCGCTTCGAATTCTTATTCTCATGGTATTTCAGTGACTTTATAAACATAGTACTCAAAGAGACTTAATTCTCTATATTCTCCTTGAGTAAACACAAGTGTTACTTCGTTCTCTATTCAAGAACAAGGTTAAACCTTTAGTTAGGAAAGTGTTTGGTTGGGTAGATTGCTGTCAACTGGACCTTTCGATGCTCTGAGGGAGGCGAAATCCGCCGAAACGTCAGCTCGTTCTTGAATAAGGGATAAAATAACACCTCGCATTTGCTAAACAAAAATATAGAGAGTTATTCGATCAATAGCGAGGTTAATAGAAAGTCGGTCGTGAGAATTATTACAGAGAGACATTTCAAAATCTAAGACTTTTACAATTTACACTTTTCCTGGATGGGATTTACTATCGTAATAACCTAAAACCCCTATAATTAGCATTCTTCATCGGCTGGAACTTCTGTGACCAGCATTTCTTCCAGCTCCTCTGGTTCCTTTAGTTCATATCCTGTCTTGCGCTCTTGCTCTGATGCCAGCATTTAAAATTACTAGTCCTCCTCTCCTTTACGGGTGCTTGCAACGCAGTTACTAGCGATGTTCCATACGTGATCGTTGATTCGACTCCATATTGCTAGCTCTCCAAGCCCTCCATCCCTCCGGAGTCGGTAAATTGGTACCAGACTTGTCTGAAAGGATAGCAGCACTGGTTCGATACATCGGTAGGCTACCGTGAGTCATTGTGTAGGCCAGAAATGCATTCAATCACCTCTGGCGATGCCTAATGAAGTCGAACACATGGCGCATCCATCAGAGATTAACCAACGCCGAATGCTTTATTCGTTACCTGTTCTTTGCAATTTTGATGAGGTGTCGCTTCCGATTTAGCTCCAGATCGTGCCTCGGGCTCTTCTCGTAATTAATTGTACCAATTTAGATAAGCACCTTTAAAATCCAAAGGTCTTTGGCAAAATTTTCCCGTGGTGCTCCGTACTTCGATTAAACTGGAGCGATTTAATAAGCAAGATCTCATTCACTCGGACACAATGATGTTCGTTACGCAGCAGTTAGTGTTTGCTGTCGCCGGCTTGCTTGTAGACTTTAACCTTTGCGAGACCATACGCACTGATCTCTGTATGTACGCTAGTGCACACTACGAACCGTACACTTTGATTTCAACGCGCATTTAGGCCGCACTTCAGTGACGTTCGATCCAGTGGACCCGACACGCGAAGTTGGCCGTGGACGAGGACTGTTTAAAATTTGAAGTAGCTTATAAATTCCGGTAGAGTTAAATTTCAAGTGAGGGTTAAACAGAAAACAACGCTTGGGAAAAGTTGTGCATATCGTTATAGCGATAGAGCAAAGTCTGTTCCATGAGTCTGGGAAGTTCTCAACTCCTCAATTGGTTAACTTATCGGAAAATATTGGGAGTTGTCAAAGAACAAGTATCATTCGTTACGTATCAAGGGTATAGAATTTTGACCGGTAATCGATGATAGCTTCATTCGCAATCACTACAATAGATCGTCGTTATGTACCCTAAGAAAGAACAAAACGGTGAAGACGCTACATCGAGAAGAGAAACAACCGTGCACCATCGACTCGGGTAATCGGTTCTGAAGAAGACGAAGACGTCGAAACGGTAAGCGTTGAAAAAAAGCTGTTTATTATGCAACTGAAGATTTGGGTATTAAGCTGTATCTACAGAGGTGATGAATGTGTTCTACTGAGTGGGTTACGTGCCAATTTGACCTTTCCAGGCTCTGAAGAAGGCGAAAGCGCCGAAATGTTGGCCAACTGCGCTGTAATAGCAACCTCGTGTTTGCTCATCAAGAGAAACAGTGAATTGTTGATGAATGCCGAGATGAAAAGAAAGTGGGTCCTGGGATTTGCTCACATATAGTTCATATACACTGTGAAGGAGACAACCAAATGTTGACTACAGTGTAGTTGGATTGACAAACGGGTTTTCACCTCACACATAGGATTCTTAAATGTTTCGCAAACATAGTGGAATGCACATAAGAACTTTAAAGATGGGAAACAGAAAACATCGAAATTACTACTGAAAGGCACCGAAGAATCGAATTATAGAGCTAAGCATACTATCTGCGACCAGCACTTACTGAGAGAATGGCAGAGATCAGGAGGGCAGATATGCGCTCGTCTGGTGCTTCAGAACTTCGCAAGAGCTGCCGTCACGAAACGTCAATGGTGTGGAAATTACCTGACAAACGCTCATTGCTCATCATGTTCAATCACCGGAAATGCACTCGTGATCATCATCCGTGTACCGCCTCAAAAGAAGACCGATGTCATCAGTTATTGCTTAACAAAATATGGAGTATGATCTACACAGAAAAGTTCTGGATTGTTGCGGTGTAAGATCAGTGTTTTACTAGGAAGAGCTACCGTTGGGAAGTACGAAGCCAAGATCTTTAAAATAAAGCTGGAAACGAGTGGAAGTCATCTCCCTATGCTCTTGTTCTTGGCACGTCTCTTCCATGGAGAATCGTTTCTGAAAAACGCTGCCAGCCGTGAGAACCATTACCTGACATCAAAACACGACCCTACACAAAGTGGCTATATCCTCGTAAACAAGAGATGGTACCTCTTAGTTTTCCGCTAATATCTCTTTTTTTGCTCTGTAATCAACCCGATTACAGTCTCCTTCTTGCGTGAAACCAATGCAATCGCAGGTTCCAAATCGAGTAATCGTCCAAGAGGTAAGCGTAACGTGGTGTTAACCAGGACGTTTAGAACGGAATTTGTTATATTCACGGAATGTTGAGAAAGATTAGCAGAAAACTGCAAGTTACTGACCAAGAGGACTTCGATACTGTCGAATTCGTTCAAATGTTTCAATCAAGAAATTCAGATGGCGGCTCCACTACCACTAAGAATCTGTTTGAGAAGCGGAGGTAAATCTTAATGCGACATATCTCCTCTGTTAAATAAAGGATGAAGTTCTCGGCGTTGATCAATAAATGAAGGATGCGCCATGCATTCGACTTTATTAAGCACCGTTTGGAGGTGACTGAATGCATATCTGGCGTTTACAACGACTCACGGTGGCCTAGCGATGTATCGAGCCAGTGCTGCTATCCTCCCAGACAAGTCTGGTACCAATTTGACGACCCCTGAGGGATGGAGAGTTTGGTAGGCCATGAGCGCGGAGATCGATTCCACGTGTCTGTTGCAGGGCGCCTCCGACCACTGCGCCACATGCGCCCTTAGCTATCGAAAGAGTACGGAAAGTGCTTTAAACAACCTCTGCAAACCACAAAAGAGGTGTTTAACCATTTTGGTATGTCTGAACTCAGATCATCTACTCCATAGTAATGCTGTAACGTGAACATTTGACGTCATGTTATCCATGTATACCCTATATTGAACCGGCACTTTTGGACCATTTCAGTAGCATTTTCCAATCGTTATTTTCTAAAGCGCTACCTGTAATTACTACGTAGAACAGGGGAATTTGCCACAGCAAGTCCGCACGCTCTTTGTTCGGGGTGGACGAGTTTCCTGGACGATCTACTAGGAATTTGGACGGGTTCACCAATGTCAGCCAGGACTGTTTGTTCATTCCGGCCAGTATTAGGAAACCACACCCATCCCATAGTCGTGTACCCTTTGTTCTACGTTTAGGACCCGTTAAGAATCAGTGCTACTACAGTCGAAGTCGTTTTAACTGAGATCAAGAAGTTTGATAGCAAAGTACTACAGCTTTCATCTCACATCATTTAAGGTTTTCATTTTGATACCACGCACTTGAAGTATTTCACTAAAATCTTTTCAGCGATGGCTTCTGTGGAAGAAGTGATCGACTTGTCGGATGTGCTAGATCTCGAAGACATTGGCTACCTCATTGGAAAGAAAGGCAACAAGTTGAAAGATATTGAACGAAGAACAAAGGTATCTACGACTTTGAGTAAGAGTTTTTCCATCGCAATTACCAACAAACTAGTAACTATTACTCAGCGACTTCCATTTCTTCCTAGTTTTCTAGTCACTAGCTCTAATTCCGAGTTCAACAGTTCGGAATTCAGGTGATTTTGCAAGTGCTGAAACAAAATGGGAGATATACTACAAAGGTCCGTTTGACTGGTCTACGAAGCGCGGTAACGGCTGCACGACTAGAACTGGAGGAATTGGCTGTCAAAATCCTTCGTCGATCATTCTGTCACTCTGTCATGATCCCCAGGAGCCTAGTTGGTCCGGTAATAGGTTTGGATTTCTACCACTTCGTTTTTTTCATTCATTGCTAACTCACAGTGAACTGTAAGTGCCTTTCACCATTGTTCAGTTCACCATTGATTTTTCATCACTATATTGTTATCCTTTATTTTTAAAGGTTAGTTCTAGGTGAGAATGGGAGCAAAATACACGGTATCTGCAAGAGGACTGGTGTCAAAATAAGCCTTCGGGGAAGTGGAGACGGCCGCTTCACCTCGCTGTGTATACGAGGTCCGTTAACTTCCATGACCTTCCGATGAAAGGACCAAAAATGTATTTAATCAATCTGTGCTTGTTTTAACACTTAGAATCTGACAGCTGATTCGCACTAATAAACGTTATCAAATTGATAGCTTCTTCAATTTTTAAGTGGGAGCAGTTGTCGTCTGTTTTGCCATGCAGTGGTTTCTGTTCTACTTTTTTTTTACTCCATATATAGCTTATCCAACATGGATCAATGTGCCATTGATCGAAGTTGGAAATCTATTCTGTACACGTATTGATAAACAGAAGTGTTCTTCGGATGAGCTTGATCGTCAGGCCAAGGGTTACTGATGAGGACGTTACAGTGAGGAGGAGTATTCACAAATGACCCCTGCGGCGACTAACCGGCTTTTGTGTCGCGAAAGAAATAGCAAAAAGCCGTTAGTGAAGCCCTATGTAGAACTCGTATGGGATTGGATGGGCCAGACGGGTTGATGGGAGCTGGTTTCAATTATCGGCCCGTTCTGCGAAAATTACGCCTCAGACTACTTTTTTTTGATTTGAACCATCTCCATATCTACTGTGCGGATTCCAGCACTTCTTGCATCCAATTCGTTTGCTCGCACTCATCCTCCGTGATGAAGGTCTTCAAACTTTTTCAGTGTGGGTTCGACTACTTCTTGAGAATTTTCTTCTGGATGTGGATTAGCGGGAATGAGCTTGCCCCAGACAAATCTAGTACTGGTTGCCCAACCTCGAAGAGATGAGTGGCCTTGGTGGACCGCAATGGGCAAGATAGAACAAACGTTTTCATGGTAATGAACGGCATCGCTACCACCGCCGTTACCCGCCCCATTAAATATACAGTAATATGTTGACTATAAGGCATTTATATCCAATTTGTTTGCTTCACACCGTTAACGATGGAAACAATAATTGATTTTATAGTTCGGATTTTTACTTATATAGCGTCATAAACGCTAACGTAATCCGATGTCTTCCATTTGTTGCATGCATCTGTCAAATCAATCTCTACTAGGGTTAAACTTCGAAAAACTCTACTCACTATTTCATGGTTTTATCTTTTGTGAACAATTTTTAACACTTTTTTTCATCTCTAGGTACTTTCCGCACGATCGTCTATGCAGTGATCATGATAAAAGAATGTGTGGATAATATAGGAGGTTACACGTCTGCTTCTTAACACCCGACATGGAAATTTTGTGAGGAGCTGGACGATATTATGGATAACTGTTGATATTGTCTGTAAGTAGTCTGTAAATAAATAAAATCTGCAAACAAAGAATTTCAAGAGTACTGTGCTAAAGTCCCAAAGACCTACCTAGCAGGACGGTGTACTCACCACTTCTCGTTTTCGTCAATGAGCTGAGCTTTCTAATACTAGGAGAAGTTCGTTCTCCATTTTCCAGTTCCTAAGTGGCTTCAACATGGAACAATGGTGTCCAAGTAATGGACAGTGCTTTTGTCAATTTTTTGGTGATATTAAGCTCACATCGTAAAGGAAATTTCATTTACCACTAGTTATTGTTCCATTCCTCCCAACGGTTTACAGCCTCATCGTGGCTAGGTGTTCCTGGGTGCCGGACTACGATGTACAGCGGGAGGATTTGTCCCCTCGATATGGTCTCCCAAGCTAAGGAGTCCGGTGTTTCCATCAGGAAGCCTGACTAAGAGTAAACCAATACGAGGATCCACCACCGTCTTGGTATCAAAGTCGCGTAGTAGTAAATCTCCCTCTGATTCACAAGGGCTGCGACTGCCTGTCGTGGTGACGACCTGAAGCAGATTTTGGCTAGGCTGTCCTCGGGATTCCAGGGAATTACAATGGCCTGTTGACCAGCAAGTCTCCAAAAAATGGTGATTATGCTGGGGTCCGCACAACTAGTGATGACGGGCCGTTCAAGTATCAAGTAAGTATCAAACATTGTTCCATTGCCTTCCGAAAATACCAGGAATTTGTTCTTTGGTGCTACTTAGCCCTTTTGCTACATCATCAAAACCCTGTGGTAAAGGAAGAACAGTATGCGATCTACGTGCTTTGTCTTGCTCCGTGATTGGTTGGAAGTTGTAAAGTCGTCATTTTTCGAAGCCATTTGAACTAAAATTGTATAGTGACCACATCAATGGTTTTCGTTGAAAATTCGTAGAAATTCTTTCTCAAAATATAACGTGTAAAATCAGCAAAATCGCGCGGGAGCTGTATAAATTAATGAATTGAACTTCAAATTCAGCTAATTAGACCTTTACATAAGTAATGTAACAAGGGAAACAACTAGGTTAACAAATGTACAGCAGCTACATGAAAGTTAGCAGATTGAGGACAACATGAGTCACATAGGACTCATATGTTGCAAGTCGGACGGTCGTGTGAGTTATGTATGAGTCGTTTTCTTTTGGTTATTTATTCTGTCATGCTGCAGTATTGGCCGGCTTAAATGATACAAATATTGAGTGTTGTCCCACATGCTTCACACAAAGTTAGGCCTCATAGCTAAAGTGGTAAAGAATAGACGCGTTACTACTTACCATTATTTATACCTGAGATTGAACAAGCTTGTGATAACCAGTAAGCAGGACTCTTATATGCTGTCTAGAATAGGCAGTTAGTGCAAAGAGTTTCCTCTTTGGAACTATGCAGGTGTTACCGTGCAAAAGCATTGCCGGCTTAACATGAAGTGTTACATGAATTCTTTATTACTGTAAAGCTAGTAGCGAGTGTAGCACAGCGGTCGGCGGAGCCCTGCAACGTACACGTGGAATCGATCTCCGCGCACCAGGCCCACTAAGCCTTCCATCCCTCCGGGGTCGGAAAATTGGTACCTCTGGGAACATAGCAGCACTGGTTCGATACATCGATGGGCCACCGCTAGTCATTATAAAGGCTAGATATGCATTCAATCACCTTCAACGATGCTTAATATAGCAGAATGCGTGGCGCACGCTTTAGGGATAGACCAACGCAAAGAGCTTTATCTTTTTCTCTTTACGGTAAAGCTGACGTTTCTGCAGATTTCGCCTCCTTCAGGGCTTGAAAAGGTCAGGTTGGTCGCAATTAACCCAGCTAAACATCTCCGTAACCAAACAGAAAAAATGTTAAACGAATATTTCATAAAGGAGAAATCCTCTGAGACAGCTTTGCCGTAACAAAGAATAAAGTAACACCTCGTGTTTGTCCAACAAGAATTATTTGATCAATGTCGAGGTTAACAGAAAGTCGGTCTTGGGCATTACCGAGTACTTCGCAAACGACTGAGAGAAAGGTGAAACGAAGGAGTCGCATAGTGTGGTGGTGAACGTTAGCCCCCGGAAAGAGTAATAGTGTGTTTGGTTCTCACTACAGACACCAGCGGTCCGGAGTTTTGCAAATATCTCAGCATCATTACGGTTATATTTCCCAGGCAGTTGCGAAGCAAGTAAATAAATCAACTATCCTGAGGCATACCCAGAGAATGGAAAGCCTATTAAAAGAGAAAGGTATACAGTGTCTCTGTGAAACTAGTTCACGTATTGTAAATTTTTTGCGATGGTGTCTCTAGTGGACTTTTTCACTATGGCAGTTGCAAGAACCAAAGGAAATGCAGCACTGATCTTCACGGCACTGGCCCTTCAGGTCCGAGCTGAGTTCCGCACAATGGATACTGTAGGGCCTCGCAGATGTCGAGGTAGCAATGCTGTGCGTGTGAATGCGGACATCTTGTCAGTGGACGAGAAGTTGCGCTCTCCGTCTAAGATCGCCGTCCGGTTAGTCCGTTGTAGTAGTTCATCTCCCAGTATTCTCACAGTAAACTGTGAGATTCCTCTGTTTCTTCTACGCTGACAAACCGACACGAGTTTATGGTCGGAATTTTTACTCGGCTAACGTTTCGGTAGCGCTGCTTTCCTTGGAGCCGGTGACTCCATTCCAGCGGTACTCCACTCACTGGGTTCGACTCGTAGCGATTGTAAAATGATCACAAGGATAAACCGATGTGAGTAAGAGGCGAAACGTTAGCCAATTAAAAATTCACATAAGAATACCAGGTCAGCTTATAATTGCAAAAAATGATTGTTCATGCTGTTAAGTGAGAGTGAGTTTTCAAGAGTGCGTTTTTAATTCCACGATCTGATTTATGCTTTGTTGGTGTTCTTATTTAGTGATATCAACGTAAGGTAATGCTCCCCATCGTACTACGTCCATTTGTGCGAGGATGGCAAGTGGTCCCCACTGCTGCGATTACAACATCTGCTCCAGCCGGCGAGGCCAAACAGAGTTTGAAAAAGCGTAAGTTTAACTATAAATCATAGTTCATGCGATCTCTATCGAGCGGTCTCTTCATAACGATTCTGAATTATTTGCAAAATTTGGACCCAGGCCCACATCGCGATTACCCTTTCCGGAGGCTCAAATATTACACGCTGCGCTACGGAGGCCCTTGCTCTGCCGATACACTCAACTAGTTTTCTACCTATCGCAACCATCAGCAATCAATTGTCAGTGGGATTGCTCTGGGTAGCACAAATCGGCTTTACACCCAGTTAAACTGAGGTTGTAGTCGAAATCACAATGTTAACCTTTTATTTGTAACCTACTATAAGTTTTCTACTGTAACACAGTTTTTGTCGTCATAATTGTGACGTTTTTACTGTGTATTCCTTTAAGTTGTTTGTTTGGTAGATCTGTAAGATAAAGCCTGAGAAATTCCAGCTACTATCCTGAAACTCGACGAGGAGAAACGGAAGCGCCTAGCGAACTTTGGTCGCTATGCAGCTGAATGTCTTCCAAAATTTGTTCAGCAAGTACAGGTAAGTGTAGCAATCCCATTCAGCATCCCGTTTTTAGAATTTCATCACTTCTACAAATTTCTGAAATATTTTCGCCTGTATTGCCATAGTTTCTAACCTTCACAATCGCCATTGTAATTTTGTCTTATACGTCTTATCTGTTTACAACAGTTTGCTGCTGGAGATGAACTGGAACTACTCATTCACCCTTCGGGTGTTATTCCCGTGCTGTCATTTTTAAAAGGGAATCACTCGGCGCAGTTTACGAATCTTACGTTTATTTGTGGTGTTGATGTTCCAACGAGAAAAAACCGCTTTGAGGTACGTACATCCTCAATTCCTATCCGATCGCTGACAAAGCTTTCCTTTTACTTTGTCGTTATCGTAGAAATGGTCTTTTATTAAACCTCGGTAACAATAGTCAGCAACTTTCTACATGCTTGAGCTGACACGAGGTTGGTATAAAACTTCTATTCGGCTAACGTTTCTCGGTGCCTTCGCCTCCTTCAAAGCCGCATTGACTCGATGGAGCAATCTCGTGTCATCTCAATCGTGCAGAAATTTACTTCGTCACTGTTAACTGGTATTGGATTCAGGTCGTTTATTCCCTGTTCTCACCCAGATTTATGGCTCGCTGCCGTGTCCGCACTTACACCGATGAAGTTGCTCCTTTGGAATCAGCAACTAGCGTTTTCAGGGGAGCAGATTGGTATGCCCTTTAGAAATGTTATAAGTCTGACGTTGTATTGACATAATATGGTATTTCTTCTAGGATATTTGCATTCAGAGAGCCAATTATGACAGCTGAATTGTTTGATTTAGGTACGAACGTGAAGTATATGATATGTATGGTGTTTGGTTCAACAATCATCCGGATTTGCGCCGAATACTTACGGATTATGGTTTCGAAGGGCACCCGTTTCGCAAAGACTTTCCTCTTTCTGGATATAACGAGGTAGGTTTGTTATCAATGCAAAAAAGCAGACATTATTGATCGTGGGTTGTCACGCTAGTGATGAGGTGGTTGTCCATGCTTCCTTTATAATCCGAACGACTGCTATGTTCTAAGCCGTTAATGTTAAGGTACGATATGATCCAGAATTGAAACGCATCGTGTACGAA
The DNA here is from genome assembly GCA_900624975.1 of Angiostrongylus costaricensis. Taxonomy (NCBI): domain Eukaryota; kingdom Metazoa; phylum Nematoda; class Chromadorea; order Rhabditida; family Metastrongylidae; genus Angiostrongylus; species Angiostrongylus costaricensis. Next base: position 154,200 of record UYYA01003938.1, read on the forward strand.
CCGACTGAGCTTGCTCAAGAATTTCGGAAATTCGACTTGGAAACACCCTGGGAGATATTTCCCGCTTTTCGTGAATCTTCAATAACCAGTGGGTACGAAAAGATCCATGTTGACAGAGAACCGGAAGCAAAGTAGTTCCATAATAGATTAATGTAATAAAAGTCGTGTAGTGGTTCTTTTTTCTACTGTGCCAAAATTTGTTCAAATAACCAACTATGCCGGCTTTTTTTTATACAGCAAAGCATCTACAGTTGTAGAGACCATTACATTGTGGTTAAGTAATAAAAATAAGTAGTGGAATGTTTCGGTCAATACTCCGAACTACTTCCTGCCATCATGACTCCAGTAGAGAGACTGGTTCTCGATAAGCCTCAGAGTGCATAGTACGACCGCTTATTTCCAGCAGTGCTCGTGCTTGCGGATCCTAGAAGTTCTACATATTAAGTTTCTAAACGGTTTTCTGGAAAAATGGCACACCTTATCAATTATCGATTTCTCATTTCGTGTGGATTCATTTTCGATGGAACTATGCGGTTTTTCGCCAACACGCCAAACTTCAATGGCACTAGAACAACTATCTTTAAAATTTCTTCTTGAAAGCACAAAGATGTTGATAACCGTTAATCGAGTGCCTTATAACAAAGCTGTCGGATCCAGAAAGGTGACACTTTTCAAACGAACAAATATTTGCTAGTGTGATGCCTGTTCCATATTCCTCACATATGAAAAACGGCCAGGTAGACTCGTAACCACCAATACCCTGAAGATAGCGTACCTTGAAATTAGCTGGGATTACGATATTGTTATGATCGTCACTCTTGTACACACAGTAAATGTAGTAGTAAACTTACCAAGCCGTTAGGCATGCTGCTTTGTTGAACGTTCAGATATGCGTAGTTCTTCGCTAAACCAGTGGCAGAAAATATCCGAATTTGTGGTTGGACTTCAAACAGGAAAGAGGTAGCGTCACCGTGAAAACGAGGTCCCATAAAGAATCCTAAGTAATGGTAGAAATCCAAGCACTTCTAGTGTAGCGGCCCTTATGTTACAACATGTTCTACCTGCGGAAGCAAAACAGCCGAAGGTTTTCCCATTAGAAGACAGCACAACAACAATACAAGGACCCTCTCCACTAATCCTCGTTGCCATTTGAGAAAAACTTGAACCATGAAGTACACTAAGAAACGGTGAAATCCAAACGTGCAGGTGGTGTCGACCAATTTTTACTTCAGTATTATTCGTTTAGAATACTTTTGTACTTATATCAGGCAAAATATCAGGACATGTTGTTTTTTAAAAGATAAGACCAGACGTATGGCTTTACTCCGATGACAGAAGTAAACAGCGTAACAGTTAACCTCGAGAACAGCAAAGTCCATTCGTTTCGCCGATTGGTTGGCAAGTGCATATTGATAACTATGGTAGCGCTGTGAGAAAGCAGAGAAGGATAGGATGTAGATGGGAGAAGTGATTTGCCTGGAACAGGAAAAAAATGACAGTTTTCACCTCTAGAGAAATTTAATGTTCGTTTGCACTAAAACTAACACACCTTCCTGGAACACAAGGGGAGAAAAAACGTAGGAAATCAGTTGTGACGCAACGCTATGGCCGACCAGCCACCGAGTAAAACTGTTTTCATCACCAGGGACATCAACCAGCAAGTAGTCGACGAGCGCATCTTGTTCGGTGGTGCTTAGATCGTGTTGATGAGCATAAATAGACACAACACCTGACAGTGCCTATAACAAAGCTTCCAGAGAAAAGAAATCTCGAGTGGCCCAAGTTATAATAACTTGGGTGGGTCTACAAATAGTCGGATTGAATCAGACAACTTAACTAAACGGAATGATGGATTGGGCCAAGAAGCTTACATCGGCAATCGTTCCGAATACTTCCAGCAAGGAACTTGCTTCGGAAGCAGCATCTCCAAGTAAACTGTCGGCTAACTGCAAAACGCTCAATGACGAGCAACGCCCTTCATGTTGAAGTGCTGTGTAAATCTTCGGGACAGCTGGTTGTAGTGCAGAATAAATTTCCTAAAGTAATCTTTAACGAGAACGTGAAATGGGTTCACATCTAGTATTGTAGTAACCACTGCTACTAACCAAAAACTGATCATAATCAAGGTATTCTGCCTTAGTACGTCTTTTGAGCTCGAATTCTGTCCTACGGAGTTGTTCGGCACTAAGGTTTACGAACTCCAGCTTCTTCGCGGTTGTAGATATCCTAGCCCCCATAACTGGTAGTACACTACTTATGAATACAAATTATCGATCTGAGTACAAATAGTGGTAAGCTGGATTTGGAACGTGACAGTATATGTGCAAAAAATGTGCTTAAAAATATTTATTCAAACCACAAATATATGAAGTAGACTAGGAACGAGATAGATTCAAGTTGTGATTAACCAGCCAAAAAGCGAATTAGTATAATCTTCAGACTTTAGCGTACTGTGAACTGCACAAAGGATTTCAATGGAATGGGGAATTCATTGGTCTTGTTACTCCGTTTGAATTTGGGCCATCACATCAGAGATGTTCTTCTCTAAGTCATCAATTCGCTTCGTCATCTCATCAATACGACGGATAACCTGGTCAGACATATGTTGAAATCTGTCTTGTGTTTGTTGTAGCACTCCTTGGATCTAAAGAAATTAGATCTCTCAATTATACATTCCTTTTTTGGCAAAGTAATATTTACAGCCAAGCTAAAACTCTTTAGGTTGATCAGTTCCTGAAGTGTAGCTATGCATTCAACTTCCTCAAGCATCGTAGAGACGATTGAATGCATATCTGACCCATTCAATAACTTTCAGTAGCCTATCGATGTATCAAATCACTATTTTCATCCTATCAAATAAATCACTAACAATTTGTTAACGCTGGATCGCTATGAGTTTCGTGATATCTGAAGACGCGATCGAACCAAGGACCGACCCATCTATTGTGTGTGTGACGTCTCTCTACGGGCACGGAAAACTTCCGCTGGTAAGGGCTGTGTAAGGAAACGCTGCGAATTAGAAAATAATAAGAAAGCTCATGCACTTGACTGATACGAATTTCTCTTCCTTAAAACATAAAGCAAATCACCTACAAGTACAGTCTGCCCTTCATGCGGCATTTACATCCCAATGAAAACTTCTCAACAGACGGCAATAAATTTAAGCAATTACCACAGTCGTTCGCATATTAAAAATAGCCACATGCATGTAGTACAAAATCATCAAACGAAAGAATGTCAGTGGCAAACGTCTTCATAGGCACAACATGTAATTTTTGAGATCGACGACACCTAGTCGTTACTACCATAGGTACATATATACTTGGACGCTTGGACGGCCCAATTTGACGGGTAGCGAAGACCTAGGCACACTTTCCATTTACTTCTCTGCCTCGCGATCATCCTCTATAATGCTAATTTGTTCCAAAAACAGTAATATGTGCCAGCGTCATATTTTGATCTGCTAAGCATTTGCAGCTATGAATACAACTAATAAACTACTATAATGCTGAGATATTTTTAAACCTCCGGACCGCAGGTGTCTGCAGTGGGGAACGATCGCGCTACTGTCCTATCCGGGGAGTAACGCGTTCACCACCACACCATGCGGATCCTTCACAGACACCTGCGGTCCGGAGTTTTTCAAATATTTCAGCATTATAGTAGTTATATTTCGCAAATACCCCGCCGTTAAAAAGAATAGGCAGTAAATAAAAAGGTTAAGATTGTGATTATAACAATAGCCTCAGCTTAACTGGGTTCAATGCCGATTTGGGCTCTCCAGATCAATCCCGTCGAAGGGTGATTGCTGATGGAAAAAGATCGATAGAACTAGCTGAGAGAAAGGCGAAACGAAGGATCCGCATGGTGTGGTGGTGAACGCGTTACTCCCCGGAAAGGACAATAGCGCGTTCGTTCCCTACCACAGGCACCTGCGGTCCAGAGTTTTTCAAATATCTCAGCATTATAGTAGTTATAGTTCGCAAATACCCTGCTGTTATAAAGAATAAGCAGTAAATAAAACGGTTAATATAGCTAATTAACTTTAGTTACATACATAGTTCAATGAGTGGTCGTCCTATGGGATGTCTGCGTCGTCGTGTAGCCAAGCCTACAGTTCTATCCGTCCATCTGTTACCTGTTCTTATCTTGTGGTCGGCCTACCTATGCCTCGCTACCGACGTATATTCTCTTGGATCCCGAAAATGGGATAGATTTCGAACGTCTGAGCTCCGCATTCCGGCCAGACGTGAGTGCTGGTTAAATTATAGTCCAAGTGCTTTGTGGAAGTATGTGGAAGCGCAGATATTTTAACGTGGTTGAAGTACCAAACCACGTCTCAGCTGCACACACAGCGATGGGAGAACTATTGAATCGAAAACATGATCGACATTGATTGGTCGGTTTACCAATTGCCGAAATAGTGTGTCCCAGAACAGAAGAAAATGGTAAGAAATGAATACGGAAGTAGGTAGCACAAATAATCAAGCTTTCCTCCAAACCACGACGAGCGATCTCTCTGTTGAGATTTTGCGACCATCCTTCCTCGCACAGCTACCTCAAAACCCATTGAAGTGAACACATATAGTGCACGTAACTGTTCCCAAAATAGTGTTATTTCGCAGACGGCACAAGCGTTTAAAACACATCGCGAGAATAAAGGAATCGAAAATGTATAGTTTCGAACACGCGTCATGTAACTGGACGATGAATCATTTGTTAAGTGCTCGTTACATCGGTGTACTGCATATGGTATCAAACATGTTAGTAAATATAGGGCGGTGCCAAGGGCGTGTCAACAAGGTTGAGATATCATCTGTTCGATTGGGTCACTTATTGAATAAAGCATTTTTTTTCACACAACCCGCTTTCACACCTAATGAGCGGATCCTAGGACTTATATACGACTTTCCTCGCATCCACCGTCCACAAAGGTTTTCAAACTTTCGCAGGTGGATTCGACTGCTACTCGAGGATATTTGTCTTCGTCACGAATGTTGTTGAATGCTGTTCGAATTGATAGTCGATAAAAACCTTGTGTAGTCGTGCTAGAGTGTTCCAACATGTATTGGAGAGAGCTTCCCAGACGAGTCTGGCACCAATTTCCTGACCGCAGAGTGATGAAGGGCTTCGTGGGCCAGGTGTGAGGTTGAACCAGCACCATATTTGTGTTGAACGGCACCACTACCTGTGTTATCCACCTCACAAGGCATGTTTAGTAGCTATGATTAAGGCAGAATTGTTAAATATGATGATTAAGGCAGAATTGTTAAATAGACATTCTCACCTATTATGTCTAGGACAGATTTTTTTTCAATAACGTCATATTTAGTCATTATAATCAATTTCAATTGAAAACGAAACGTCATCAGTTTTTGAGGCGCTCTTAAATACTCGGTACATCTCGATCTACTGTACTTAATAATGTCGGGATTTCATGTACGACGATCTTTTTCTTTCACAAAAATCACTTATCGGAGGAACTGATGAATCAATATCCCGTTATCCTTTAATTGATGCAGTCTACTAAGAGAAGCATTATTTCTCATATCTACTAATACTTCCGAATCTAGCGATTCGATCATTCCCTCAGATTTTTTAGGTAACGCCAAGTGCTCATCCGCCCGATATGCTTTGCTATTCAAAATTTATCGCAAAATAAAGCAGAGGATGAAAAAAGAAAAAAATGGGAAAGAAAATGAAAACAGACTAAAGAAGTCAATTCGTTCAGGTTTGTATCATCGCTGGTGATTGAGTCGGAATTGAGAGCATTCTCAGTTTTTTCCGACGCCATTGATCAAAAGTACTGAAAAAAGTTATTAAACCAGTTACCGAAAAGACTGTAACTCCCACGTCCGACCTTCTATTAACCTCGGCATTGATTAAATAATTCTTTCTACTTCTGTTCAACAAACACGAGGTGTTACTTTATTTCTTTATTTACGTACAAGCTGACGTTTCGACGGATTTCACCCTCCTCAGAGCCTGGAAAGGTTAAGTTGACTGAAATCTACACTGCCAAACATCTCCATAAGCAAACAGAAAAAAAGGGCGCTTGTGAGAAACATGTTTCGAACAGCTACCATCGTGTGCACAGGAAGACAGCAGAGGAGTCCTGGAACTTGGCACGGCAAATAGCCATTTCTAATGGCTACGAAACTATAGCTCGAGATTGGTGTAGAGGAAACCAAAGGTACCCTAACGATAACTCTAGCGACAATAACGTCCCGTTTATGCCGCCCTTCATTTCAAATGAAGTAAGTGCAGCTATAAAACACTGTTTGAGAAGGGCCGCTCTAGAGAATTCGGTAACGACAATTGAAATGCCACCGAGTAATCTAAGACGCCACCTAGTTCGTAACCACCTATACGACCGTCTATGTGCAACGCAAAATTGCATAATTTGCCCCAATGGTAAAGACGGCGGCTGCATGAGTTCGGGTACAGTCTATCTGATCTCTTGTAAAGTGTGTGGGGACGAATACGTTGGCGAAACGGTTAGACGACTCTGCGTGCGTATAAAAGAACACCTAGTCGGCAAACGTAAACCAAATACTCCGCTAGGCACGCATATGACGCAGAGACATAACGGAAAAGATTTTGAAGTAGGGGTTAGGATCCTCGTGCAAGAATCGAGAACACAAGTGCGCAAAACTCTAGAGGCATTTTGGATTAATTCCAACAATCCGAAAATGAACCGCAGGGAGGAATGCCTCATTACATTTTGGATTAATTCCAACAATCCGAAAATGAACCGCAGGGAGGAATGCCTCATTATCACGCGTGATATTGGGCAGTATACAAGCCTGTTATTTTGATGAGATGGGCACATTACGATTCCGTGTGAACTCTGTGCGGTTGGTCTCCACGTGACATATTTAGTGGAAGACTCATAGAAAGCGATGAGTGTGCAAAGACTCTGTGTTCAATGTGATTGAAATTTTTGTTCAGCATTTTCTCTGTTTGGTTATGGAGATGTTTGGCCGTGTAGATTTCAGTCAACTTAACCTTTCCAGGCTCTGAGGAGGGCGAAACCTGCCGAAACGTCAGCTTGTACGTAAATAAAGAAATAAAGTAACACCTCGTGCTTGTTGAACAGAAGTAGAACGAAACGACTGTATTATTTGACAGACACAAGACGAATAAGTCAAGAAAGAGAGCAGTCTAAAAGTGTCAATGACGTCCATAACTTAGTAAAGAGCTTTGTAAAAGGGCTAGGACAGTACAAAAACAATTATCAATATTCCTATAGATCTATGAAAGAGGAAGGCATTGACAATCTTCAACAATAGTTCTTTAAGCCATGACGAACAGTATGCACGCTGTAGTGGACGATTTCATTTCAGAGGGTTCGTTTTCGCCGCATTATATAGATTCATTCAATAGACATCATAACAAGCGAAACGACGTCAACCATAAACCATTAAATTGTACGCAACTAATCGAGGTTGAATTCTTCGTATTTTTGTTGAGCAAACGCGAGGTGTTATGGTTCTTTATTCGCGAATAAGCTGACGTTTCAGCGGGTTTCGACTTCCTCAGAGCCTGGAAAGGTCAAGTTGACAGCAATCTACTCGGCCAGACGCCTCCATAATCAAACAAAGAAACTCTAAACCAAAATTTCAATCACCTTGAACACAGCTTTGCACACTCACCGCTTTCTATGAGGTTTCCACTAAGTATGTCACGTAGAGACCAACCGCACAGAAATCGTAGAAATAATGTGTCCCTCCCATCGGAATAGCAGTCGTATATACTGCCCTATATCACGCGTGATAATGAGACATTCTCCCCTGCGGTTCATTTTCGGATTTCTGGAATTAATCCAGAATGAGGTTGAATATTCCAAAACCGATGTTCCTAGAAGCTCGGTGTTGATGAGCTTACACGAGGCTGATTAACGGTTTCATCCACATAACGTTTCGATGCCTTCGTCTTCATCATAGCCGACGGTCCGAGTCTATAGACAACCGTTCTTCTTTGTCTCGATTTGGCCCCTTCGCCTTCGTCTCGAACTGTCTTCATCAGAGCATTTCTCGAATAAGATTTTGAAATATGGTTATTGCTCTTTGCTAGCTGATAATGATACCGACTTCTGCAGGATTTGATTGTTCAGAAAAACAAGTTACCATCGCCGACTATCACAGCTAACAACCATCAGCATCCTGCATAAACGGGCATCACCGAGTGAGTATGCCTCATTCGAGAGATGGTTCGCTGAGGTAGAGACAACTCGATAGGAAGGCGAAGACGTCAAATCAACACGAAAAAGAATGGTGAACTATTGACTCGGACCGTCGAACAACGATGAAGGCGAAGACGTCAAAGCGTTAGCCGAAGAAAACTGTTTTATCAACCTCGTGTAAGCTCATCAAGGCTAGAATACATATAACTTGAGCACTTCCACAGCCTGTCCTCATTGGTTGTGCTGACCCCAGCATATCCTCCACTTTCGGAGTTTTGCTGGCCTAGCCACTGTGTTTCTCTGGAGTCCCGAGGTCATCCTGGCCAAATTCTGCCCCATGTCGTAACCACCACAGGCAGCCGCTGCCCTTGTGGAACAGAAGGAGATTTGCCACCATGAGACTAATTCGATACCACGACGGTGGTGGATCCTGGTATTGGTCGGCTCTTAGCTGGGCTTCCTGATGAAAACGCCGGACTCAGCTTGGGTCATCATGCCGGGAGGATATATCCCTCCCACTATACATCTCTGCCCGACACCCAGGAACACCTCTCAGCGACGATGAGGTGGTAAACCGTTGTGAGGGTGAGAACATTATTTTGGGGAATAACCGTATCTTTTGGTAATTTGTTTCAAATTGAACAACGAGAACAACAACAATAAGAACATCTACACCAACTCCGCGTCAGCTAAAAGGGCTATTCGTAACTCCTCTATCAGTTAAGGTGATCAACTGGTGCAACAGCTCACACACTGGGTAATTTGCAAGTGAAAATAACACAAATGTAGACCAATACTATTTAATCTTCCTATCAAACGGAGAAAAAGAGGCATTAATAGTTCATATTGTTTTTAAAGTAAAATCGCTTTACAAGAGTATCCCTTCGCTATGTACAAGGTAATCTCTAGTATCCAGTGCTGCATGATGGATTACCCGGAAAATCACAAATCATTATCAATGGGAAATCAGTCTATACACAACCGTCCTGTATAAAAGAGCACTGTCAAGCGAAGTCACCTCATTCGAGCGGTGCTTCACTGAAGACGATTCGACTCGACACGACGACAAGAAGACGAACGACTGTGGACATCAACTGGCTGTGAAGGAGCGGAAAATTTCGAAACTTTAGCCGAATAAGTGTTCGAAAACAACTTCGTATTAGCTTATCGATGAAAAGATAACACTAATAACAAATATTTCTCGGATGTTGCCTGAATCGAGCGCTGGTCCACTGAAGAAGGTATGGTTCGACATCACGACGAGGACACCACGTCGACAGGACGAACGACTGTGGACCACCGACTCGGGTCATCGGCTCTGTTGAAGACGAAAACGTTGAGACGTTAAACGAATAAAGTTGCTTATAAACCTCGTGTTAGCTCAATAATCCAGAAAGGTACCGGTAATAAAAAATAGAAAACAACGTGATGTCAGGGTGATATTAATGCAGTGTGAGAGAGTGAAAAGACGCCGATATGTTGACAGCGGAACGATCACAACAGAATGCAAACGCGGCTGAAACACCGAATGCATAGGATTTCAAGTGTAGCCCTCTATTCTAGACCGGTTGGCGCAGCGGAGTCCGCAGAGAGGCAAAGACTAGTACGAGCGCAAACGTTGCAGTGGAGCGCGTAAACTAGCGCTCATTTTAAATTCTATGATTTTCTCTCGTTGTTTGCAATCCTTCCCCACTCAGCAAATTCCTGTTAGTTGTACAATATTCGGGGCGTATGTGGCGCAGTAGTTACAAGTGCTCTGCAATATACACATGGTCGTTCGTTCGTTCTCGCGTTAAGGGCTCACCAAACCCTCCACCCTTCCGGGGTCAGCAAATTGGTACCAGAACCGTCTGGGAGGATCAGTGGGCTATCGTAAGTCATTGTATAGACCTGATATTTTATACAATCAGCTCTAACGATGCTCATAGTAGTCAAATTCATAACGCATCTCTCAGGGGTGGATCAACGTCAACAGCTTTATACTTTTTTTTTATATCTTCAACCTTCATGTTCTGATTTGTTTATGAACGAGTTTCCTACAGTATTGCTTATGTCCGCCTATGTCTGTCGCAGTTACTCTGTAACATCCCAATTGCGAAAGTGGAGTGCGTTTGGGTGACTCTCATCGAACGCTTTGCAGTTTTCAGGTCCACTTAAGAAATCGTTCACATCTTTATGACCGCTCTTCTGACCTATCTGAGTTACCTGTTCTGACCTACCTAAATTGTGATAGCTTTTATGTCCAGGGACTAATTGTTCGCTTCAAGTGGTCTCCAGATGGTCGCTTCAGAACTCACAATGGGGTTTCCACTGCCGAGTGTCGGGAGCTCAGCAGCACTCACAAACGCACAGATTCAGGAGGACGAAAAACTTTGGTATCGTTTACTGAAATCAGTTTGTTTGCATTGTTATTAATTTTTTCAATGGATTATCTCTTTAACATCTGAAAGGAAAATGAAAATTTTCCACAGCGATACTGAGATATTTGGAAAACTTCGGACGGCAGGTGTCTGCGGTGGAGAACGAACGCGCTATTACACTTTCCGAGGGCTAACGCGTTCACCGCCACACCATGCGGGTCCTCCGTTTCGCCTGCTTCTCAGCTAGTTTTCTGTCTACCAGTGCCTTCACCAATGGCCCGTCAACGACATTGATCTGGGGGCGCAAAGCTGCATTGAACCCAGTTAAGCTGAGACTATAGTTGAAATCACAATCACAATGCATGGCGGTGGCGAACGCCTTAGCCCCAGGAAACGGTTATAGTGCGTTCGATCGCCACTGCAGACACTTGCGGTCCGGAGTTTTGTAAGTATCTCAGCAGCATTGTGGTTGATTTCGCATGGTACCCCGCCGTAAAAATTGTAGTAGGCAGTAAATAAAAGAAGCGTTCTTTGTTCACCAGTGTTTGTTCTACGTCCGTGGAAACCTATTGATTTTTAAGTAATTATCCATTTAGGACACGAATATTGTCTGAAGTAAGTTCGAAGTCATCGTCTACTTTACAAGGTGGAACGTTAATTATTCTGGGTAAGGAATCACTATTTGTTTTCTCTGAATCTTCTTTTTGTTTTTTCTCGTTGAACCGATTTTCGTTTAGGTGATAACCAGTCTGGAAAATCATCTCTTTTGGCTCGACTAGAGAAAAATGAGAACGTAGGAGAACGTTCAGCTTTGGATTACCATTTCTTGAATGTGCAAAACGATTTTCGCGATGGCAGTTATGCCTACCAATTGGGGACCGCGGGTGGACTCGGTCCAGCTGAGAATCTCAGCTTACCGGTAATGGATTCCTTCAACTTATTTTACTTAGAGTTTCATACCAATTTTTGATGTGCTAATATTTGGCATCAGTACTAACAATGTTATAGGGTGTTACTTCCCAAGGGTTCACCGTCTCATCATGGCTGGAAAATGTTCCTGGGTGTCGGGTTGCCGTGTGCAGCTGGGGGATTCATCGCCTTGCTGAGGTCTCCCAAGCTGGGAAGGAGTCCGGCGTTTCCATCAGGAAACTCAGCTATATGTAAGCCGATAGCAGGATCCACCACCGTCCTGGTATGAAACTAGTCGCACGGTGGGAAATCTCTGTTTGATCCACAACGGCGGTGACTGCCTGTGGTAACGACTTGTGAGAGACTTTAGCCATGATGACCTTGAGATTTCAAGGAACCGCATTCTGGGTAAAGAATCACTACTTGTTTTTTCTGAATCGCAATGGCTTAACCAGCAAAACTCCGAAGAACTGTGGGTTATGCGGGGCCCGCATAACCAGTAAGTATGGGCCATCTAAGTATTCAAGTATGTGGTGTTAACTATAGGGCGCATGTAGCGCAGTGGTCGGTGCCAAGCCTCCCATCCGTCCAGGGTCGGCAAATTGGTGGCAGACTTGCCTTTGAGGATAGCAGCACTGGCTCGATACATCGGTTGGCCGCGAGTTATTTTAAGGGGCAGATATGCATTTAATCACCTCCAAACAATACTTAATGAAGCCGAATGCATGGCGGATCCCTCAGGGATTGATCAACGTCGGGGGCTTTATATTATATTCTTTACTATAAATTGTGTTTTTAACTGGAGTATTTCTGTATTTTCCGATATTGTGATCGTTGTTTTATCGAGAATGTTTCTGGACAACATCGTTTATTCGTACAAAATTTAGGTATGGATGTTGGATGGCGAGGAGTGCTTTGCGCCGCTTATCCAGTACGCACTACCGTTGCCTTCTCCTGCGAAAACTGTTGTGCTTCTCGTCGCCTCTCTAGATAACCCCAGTTGGTTTTATTTGTTTGACCACAGCTCTTTCAACTCTAATTGTATTTCCTACTAGGTTTGATCCATTCAATTAGGCGGTGGGCAAACATTTTCACCCAACAAGTCCTACAAAAATACGATAAAAACGCAATCACAGAAGCGAAGGCCTCTCGTTAGTTCTTGTTGTTGATATATATGGATTATTTTTTTCATGGTGTTTCATCGTTACATTTCTCAGTTTTCTCGTCTTAAATACAGCACTACAATCTTAGTTTTGCAGAGGAACGGTTTTGGCAGGAATATGTTGAACCTGTAGAATCATCAATGACTTCGTCTATGGCTCCAGGAGCTCTAGATGACGGTGGTTTGCTGCCTCTTGAACATGGTGTTCTATCTGAAAATTGTGGAGCCAGTTTTGTTGTTGTGATTACGAAAAGTGACTTATGTAAGTTATTTTCTCCGTCAGTTAAAGTCATTCTTTAGAACAGTTAAAGAATTCGAAGAAGGGTTATTGAACCCAGTTCCCGTTTTGACACACCTGCGTTGACTGCACTTCTATCCATCAAATATAGGAAACGGGAACGAAAAGTTTTGCTCGAAGCCTGCTTTCAAACCACTTAAGGGGCCTATTTATCGTGTTCTCTATTAAACAAACGTAGTAAAATGACGAAACGATAATGATGCCGGAAATCAGCCGTGAGAAACTTTTTACCGTTCGTAAAGATGAATTATCATTGACGCATGGAACTGCTTAGTTTTTATATGTATGGCCCTCTCCCACAGCTGTCTACCCTTTCTTCACACGTCATGTGGTTTCCAATGCGCCGTCCATTCATTGGACCCTCTCCCATTTATCGTCCATAAAAGGATAAAAGATCAGAGCTGTTGGCATTGATCAATCCCTGAGGGATGCGCCATGCATTCGACTTCATTAAGCATCGTTTGGAATTGATTGAATGCATATCTGGATTCTACAATGATTCGCGGTGGCCTACCGATGTATCAAGCCAGTGGTGCTATCCTCCCAGACAAGTCTGGTACCAACGGATGGATGAAAGACTTGGTGAGTCTGGGACGCGGGGATCGATCCCACGTGTGTGTTGCAAGGCTTTTGCGACCACTGCGCCACACACGCCCTTTATTATCAATAGCACTAGTTTATTTCAAGCAAAATTTCGTCTAAGAGTACGATTGCATGGTCTGTAGATTGTTTCTAACTGCTGTAACGGCTAGCTTGCATGAACCATCGCGTTATTGTCTCATTTGCATATTTCTTCTTCTGTTTTTCTCGCCTATCTGCCATACATTCTTCTTACCACATGACCAGCCCATCTTTGCCTTTCTTTTAAATGTGTTTATTCCTTTATCTTGAAAAATAGATAGAGAACGGCATGACCCCGCTTCATTCTGTGTTCGCCGGTTATTCTCTGGGAGATATAGTTATAGTGAAGCTATTCCTCGATTCCGTGCTGTCTTAATGTCTAATGTTACAGGTGTTGACCTTACTGATATACAAGCAGATCGTATCGTTGTACATGTTCGAAAGCTTTGTCTTCAGCTCGGTGCAGCTTTAATATATACTAGTGCAAAGAATGTAAAAAACATTCAGGTATCGTTGTGTTATAGAGTGTTCGCTCACAACTTAGTCGGTGAAAAATGTTGTGTTGTTTGATCTAACTCTAAAATCAACTGTATAGGCTTAATAGCACCATAAATTAGGTTGGGAACAAAATCCAAATGCGCGGACCGTGTACAACCAGTGTAGACTTTTTCAATTTCAGATGTTGTACAAGTATGTTGTTCATCGTGCCTTTGGCTTTCCATTCACAAATACGGCTCAGCTTATTGAAAGAGACTCAGTATTTGTGCCGGCTGGCTGGGACGGTGACAAGAAAATCGAGATAGTCAGGGTTCGTACTGCGTAAACCAACGTGGTTATGATTAAGACTTCATTGTATCTTCGCACGGTCCATTCTCCTTTTTTAAATCTTTAGAAATCTCTTATGTCAACATACACGAAAAACTTTCAAATCTAAGCTTCTTTTCTGCAGGAAGGTATACCTGATGCTGATACAGTTCTGGAACCGACAAGGGAAAAACCAACGATTGCAAGGGAACAGTTGATTGAAGCGGAAGATGAGCAGGTGAATTTTTGATATCCATAACATTTTTACAGCCCAAGTGTAGCATCGGTTCAGGCTTTTCTCCAACGACTTGCCGCAGCCGAAAATGCGGCACCTGCAGCTCAGAAAAAGACTAACCTTCTAGATGATACTGCAGACAACAAGACCCCATTGTCTAGCTTCTTCTCGAATCTCTTGAAGGTGACTGTCTTGTATTTCGTTCTTTTTAAATATTGTTAGGAACTACTAGAACTTTCTCTTAGGATAAGCCAAACGTCGTGAAAACAGCAGTGCCTCCGCCGGACACTGCCGTACAGCTGGACCGCATTTTAAAGAGCGCTACAGGACAGCAAAGTCAGAGCAGTAACGAAGGCTCTGCTTGATCTAGCGTACCATTTCTAATCTATTTATTTCGCGAAGTCCACTGTATCATTATGTCGACCTTCACTATTGAAATACCGCAGAACTTGGTTAAACCACTGAGCTTTATTGGTCTACAATCACCAGTTTATGGTAGTTATAAAGCGTTTATGGTAGCGAAAGAATAATAAATGTAACTAGCACTGAACCCCATCAAATGTGAATACCCGGTAGCTCGAATGCTTAGTTCAAAACCAAAACGTATCTTATATCTTGACAGCGATATGAAAAATAGAGCACTCGTTCAAAACAAGATGAGCACCAATATCACTAGATATCCGTTGAGGAACAAATATTTTGGAGTCACAAAGCTGCAACGTAGAAAAGCAGTGTGCAGAACGAGTGAGGGTTATAGCTGTAGCCCACTGGACAACAAAAAAAAATAATCAACAAATATGAACTACAGCGGATTCAGGTGTATTGGAACAATGTGAATCGTATACCATGTATTTTCTTTTTGCTCAGGAGATTCTGTTAACATAGAAAACTCTGGAAAGATGAATAGATGTGAATAAGATGTTTACTTTCGAACCTATCGATCGAAGATCTTTGCCATATCTGCGACAGAGCGACGATTGTTTGCATTTTCATCGTTAATATCTATGGATTCCGTAATAACTTGTGCTATGATTGGACCGTTACGCGACCCTGGCTTTGGTGGAAGCGATGGGGCAGCAATCGGTATGTTTCTAAATGAATTTATGTTAATAGTTCCATCTGTCAAACAAGGATTGCTATCATTTAACACGGTATATGGATGGGATTTGTTGAAATCTCGTATATATATATGAGAACTTGGTTGAATATTGAGGTGAGCTTGTAAGCAGTAAGAAGCGGGAAACCACTCACCTGACACGGTTTGGTAGCGGAGGAGGTGAGTCTGGATCGGTAGTGATCCGAGGAGAACATGATGGGCCCGGAGAACTGAGCGCCGAGTTCTGAACTGGAGACTCTGGTTTTGGCGACACTGCCCTATCGGCAGCAGAACGGGACAATACTTGCGACAAGAATCCGGCATCAGGTAACATCGCAGCACGGAAACCGACACGTTCTGATGGGTGCTGAACAAGCACTACGTTAGCCTACCCATCCATAAAGACTGTTGATGCTGCATGTGGATGTAAAATATAGCTTATTGACCTTCTTAGCCGCAACATCATTAACATCAGCGACATTCTCCTCACTCTTGGTAGACTGTGCTTCTTCGTCGATGTCAGTGCTGTGGCTCATGGACGTTTCCTCATTATGTGACTGTAGTTGTCGTGCTAAAATCCATATTTCGAAAGTTTTTAATACGTATAGGTTGTAACGACTTACTTTGACATGATATTCCAGATCTCTTTGGCAACCTTGGGCGAGACTTCTGCAAATGCACCAAAGCTGATGGTTGAGGAGGAGCATCTAGTGTTATACCTGATTCGTCATCTCGTGATAATGGAGCACTTAGAGGAGAGTGTAAATCTCCAATGATGCTACGAGGCCTGTGTCCAGAATCGATGAGTCTAAATAGTGGTGTTTCATCCAGCGATGGTGTAGAAATATTCACTTGCGAACCGTTTCGAGAACAAGGGCGACGTAATTTGGCGAGGTGAACCGCTTTGTGAAGCAGTGGAACTCAAACTGCCATCAGCACTCATTCGAGACTTCTCAGGTAGTACACCGCTCCACTCGCATAGCTCCTGCCATCGCCAGTCACTTCAAAATTCATAACAATTGGGCAAACAACACATGGTCCCTCTCAAGTCCACACATTACCTAAAGACCCGTATAAGAGCATCTCGCCAAAGCTCTTTGAGACGGTGAACTGCGATTTTCTCTGCCCTTCCACTGTGTTGTGAATATTCTTCGGAAACACCACTGTGTCGAAAAATTGAGTCTTGTAAATTAAGGGCACATTCACAACGCATCTGAAAGGAAAAAAATATTTTTTTGGAATAAACCGAAAATCCTTATAGACGACGGACCTGTTCTACAAAGTCGTCAACCATCTCTTCCATACGATGTGAAAGAACATCTTCTGCCGTATTAGAAAGAATATCTCCTAAGCAGTTACACTTCTCGTGATTTTCCGGATATAACGTCTAAATACAGGTCTACAAATTAGTTCGAAAAGTATTACTATCGTCACTTATATAAAGCAAACCGCGGAAGTCATCCGAAAATTGGCCATATCCGAATTCATTGGTGAACGGTTTCTCTCAAGAGACAACTCTATTTCAGACATAGTTGATAGTATACGCGACCGATCGCATCCTGCTCTCGACAAGCATTCGCTGACATCTTGCATTGGATAAGGAATGGAAGTAAGAGTTCTGTTCCTACAAATACTGTGTGAGCACAAAGGTTTATGTCTAAAAAAATAGAAGAAAATGAATGAGAAAACTCCTACATGTTGACAGCCATCGCGAGATCAAGCAAGCCTTCAAGACCCAAATGGTTGTTATCGATTATAATGGTACGCAGTGATACATTCAACTGCAAGGCCTAAAAACAAATCTAGTGGATTATTCGTTATCCATTTTGAAATCTTAGAATTCCCTAACTATTCAAATTTGCCATATTAAGCCAAAGTTATGAATTTCTTAGATGAGGAGATAGAGATAACACATTAGACTGTGGACGTTTTACACCTAAAGGTCCCAAGGGTTCATAATTCGTTCGCAACTCTCCCACTCATTCTTAAAAATGAAAACAAAATGTGTGATGCGAATACCTTCGAAAGAATCCTCGCACCAAACTGCCCTAGATCATTGTTGGATATGTCGAGAAGACGCAACGATGTCGGTGTACCTAATGTATTTAGGAGAACACTTAGATGAGGTCCAAGTCGTGCATCTGACAAGATCAGCTCTTCCAACGGCTGTAATATCAAAAATGTGGTTTTAGCTATATGATAGTGTCAACCTGGACACTACCACAAGCCATGAAACCATAACGGACTGTTATCCATAGCAAAAACGTACGGATTCATCGGAGAATAGTTTAACAATGTCAAAAACAATTTTATTGATTATAGCCACATGAGCTTGCTTCGAAGATCGTCGTAGAGCAATCAAATTCGCACCGCCTAAATCGACACGGCGCAACTTCTTCATATTTCCGAGAGCGTGGACAACACCCTAAAATTAGAGCCTATATTCAAATTTATAATTAATAATGTTATAATTCAACCAAGAGATTAATAAAGACCATCGCCTCCGGATAGATTTTATAGGTACCTGCATGTCTGTCTCCAAATTGTTGTCTCTGAGTGAAATGCTGCTGCACTGTACACCTGCCAAACATGCCTCTAGCACTGCACCGCAATTCTTCTCACATGTTCCACTGATGTCCAGATGAAAAGGCTTCAACTGAAAGGATGAAATAAAAGGTATACTGCTGCCTCCCAACGGTTTACCGCCTCATCGTGGCTGGGAGGTGTTGCTGGGTGTCGGGCTTCGATGTAAAGCGGGGGATTTATCCTCCAACAGGATCTCCCAAGCTAAGAAGGAGTCCGGCGTTTCCACAAGGAACGCTAGCCAAGAGTAAACCAATATCACGATCGACCACCGTTCTGGTATCAAACTAGTCGCATGGTGGCAAATCTCCCACTGATCCACAAGGGCTGCGACTGGCATTGGTGGTGACGACCTGGGACAGACTTTGGCCAGGCTGATCTCGGGACTCCAGGGAAACAATAGCTAAATAGCAACACTCCGAAAATGGAGATTATGCTGAGGCCCGCATAACCAGTGAGGATGGGCCGTCCAACTATTCAAGTAAGTAAAAGGTACTACGGCTTTTGTTGAAGTTTGATGACAAGAAAGACTGCAGAAAATAGCTAAAGTCTGCATAAATGTTCGGCATGTCCAAACGAAATAGAATGCTGGACGTACTTACTTGTTGGTTACTAGCTAATCCAAGTAACAACGCTTTCATTATATCTGCTGGTAGAATAGTGTTAGCAAAGCTAATGTGCGATAAGTTCACGGCCATAGAGAAGAACTCTTTAACCTGCTGCAACACGAAGGAAATAACATCGCAATGAATCAGCCATAGATCAGTCCTCTTAGTTAAACTAACTTGCACACAATCCATTGGTTTCTTTCCAGCATAACATCCACCAAGACATAGCTTTTCAATCTGTAGACCTCCATATTTTAATGCGGCCCAGATTTTATCTAGTGGGAATCCAGTATCGGTCAACTCAAGAACTCGTAAGGACGTGCAGAGTGAGACCACGTTGACTAATGAGGATACCTTTAAATAAAAAGTTGGAACAAACAAAAGCAAAGCAACAGAAAATCGAACGGTTCGAAAGTAACAGCACGCTCACATACATCGTCTTTCAAAACATTCGTTGATAAAATAAGATGGGTTATACTAGACCCCATCCCGCTGTTTGACTTGGCCGTTAGTCCACTGAAATGATGCAGTAGAAATAAGTGAGCAAATATTACTCAAAATTTGAAGCAATCAATAAATGTATCCATAAACGTACGAATATATCCCAGCGAAAAAAAATTGCAGGCACTTGTCACTGAGAGTACATTCAGAGAAGTTCACTTTACGAAGTTTTGATAGACGAGGGAGCACTCCAGAGAGAAGTACGAAACCTAAAAGAGGGAGAGACGAGTGACACAACGCTTCATTGCTTGCTTCTATATAGAACTGATGCCAACCTTTCTTATCATCAAGTACATTTTTCGAAAAATCTATCGATTCTAGTGGGATCGACGTATTTTGCTGTAATGCCGAAGCAAATAAAGTGATGAAGTCTCTGAATACACAGCTACTGAAATGAAATCGTAAGGCACAGCAAATTATGAGTGGACAGGTACCGCGGCAGGGCACAGTTCTTTAGATGAAGCTGCTGGAGACAGCGGGATTTGCGAACGACACCCATTATAACATCGATCACTTCAGCAGTCATACGAGTACCATCGGCGATGAGACCCGTAAAGTAAGATGAGTACTGCAGTACACCAGTGATGGGCAGTAGATCCCTAGAATCAAGTAATTTTGAAAAGAAAAAATAAAAAAACAAAAAAGCAGACGTCACCCACTTGGGTAATAAGTGAGAGAAATCCTCGACCCGCAAGCAGTATATCCGATTAACTGTGTATATCTTCTCAACATCCTGAAAATTAAGCAAAGTGTTAATAATGCTATCGTAGAAGACGAAGAACTTACCCATGAAACTTCTTCCCTGTATGGCTGATCATAATAATCACATAGTGCAGCATATGTTCTCCTGAAAGAATGGCATGCCCTGGCCTCAGCATCCCCATTCATCGTCGAAAATTCGTTATATAAACTTTCAGGGGCCAATTCAATCATTGATTGCAATTGCGATCCTGTAAGTCGACTTCCAATGGAATTGCCAATGTTCATTAGACTCTGAATCGTTGAAACAAAAATATAAAAATACATAGGTATTTTACTACATATATACCTACTGAAGGGGCAGACCTTGGCTAAGCTGACCTCGGAACTCCAAGGAAACACAATAGCTAAACAGCAAAACTCCGAAAATGGAGATTATGCTGAGGCCCGCATAACCTGTGAGGACGGGCCGTCCCAAGTGTCCAGGTATATACCTACTGACTTACCGCCCCATCAAAGTACACCAAGTTGACGAAATCATTTCCATCCTGAAGTCCAAAGAAGGTTAAGTCTAGGTCGGCAAGCTCTTCCTGATTCTTTCTTTTTTGTCAAAGAGAGTAAAAAAGGCAAACGACCAGAAACGTGATGCTCTTCGTCTTCCTAGTGTGTATCTAGTGCGCGACAGGAAGAAGTGAAGTTCATCGGTGTTTGCATGAGTCACTACATGATTAATGTGATTTTATGCATATATATATATATATGCATATATATAAGGGTGCGCGAGCGCAGTGATCGTAGGCGCCCTGCAATACACACAGGATCGGTCCTCGCACGCCTGGTCCACCAAGCCCTCCATCCCTCCGGTGTCGGTAAATTGGTACGAGACTTGTTTGCGAAGACAGTAGCACTGTTTCGATACGTCGGTAGGCTACCGCAAGTTATTGTAAAGGTCAGACATGCATTCCATCACCTTCAGCGAT
This sequence comes from Angiostrongylus costaricensis, assembly GCA_900624975.1. Classification (NCBI taxonomy): domain Eukaryota; kingdom Metazoa; phylum Nematoda; class Chromadorea; order Rhabditida; family Metastrongylidae; genus Angiostrongylus; species Angiostrongylus costaricensis. The sequence goes on from UYYA01003938.1 coordinate 175,241, forward strand.
GCTTAATGAAGTCGAATGCACGGCGCATCCCTCAGGGATTGATCAACGCCGAGAGCTTTATCTCTTTAACCTTTATGTATATATATATATATATATTACTAGGAATGGTTAATAAAATAGCAGAAAATCCTCTCACTTATGTCCGGAAAATAGCGTAATAATGAGTTAAGAATGTGCCTTATCAACACAGAAGCCGTTGCTTGCGAGCTTTTAATAACGTATCGTTTTCTGTGTCCGGCGTCTTCAAAGGAGATGGCCACCTGTAACAAGCAGGGCGATTAAAGTGTACTAATGGTACTGAAAAGACATGAAACTCCACCACTACCTCCTCGCCCTTTAGAGTGTTAATAGATTTTATTGCAAGAATATGGTAGCTTCGATCAATCTTTAAAGATGACGGAGACTTTCCAGTGAGCAGAAAAATACGAAATTTAGATATGACAAAAATCCTAGGTTCGAATTTCTCTCCCTTATAGGATATTTCTGACGGCAGTACAATTCGATAGTCAAAGAACTTGTTGCCAAGCACGGACGACGGTTTCTCTGAAAACATAGTTCAGAAAAGGCACTGTCAGTTAGTTGAGGGGAAACGAATGCTAGTGGGGGAAAGAGAAGAAGCAAAGGACAACCCACGTTTGATGTACTCGCATAATTCCTGCAGAACACTCCTGGACATGGACATAACAGTGATGGTTTCCTTGTAGCCGATCCCTGACTTTACATAGGTCTTCTGGTTGGTCGGGTTGTGGAAGCTCTAGAACTGATCTCACTCATCACAACGTACAAATCTTGTCAATAAATTTTGAACGGAACCAAAGCTGCAACGGACAATAAGCGTTAAACCAAGGAGCGAAATATAAATGATATTTGTGAGTAGTTGGTGACCCTGACGAGAGGTGAGGAACCGAGGATCGCGAAGAATACAGCACCTCACTAGCTGAATCAATAGTAGATTAAACAAGTAAGACACTCTCGAGAAAGAACGAGAAATGCCCAGAACAACTTTGTGATCGGTAGGGAGGTTACCGGCTAGTCACTCATATGCCAGACCGCACGCCGAACCCATCGAGTGCGACCCGCCGACAAGTGCTGGCCGCCGACCACCTGCCTCCCCCACGCCAGAAAACCCAAGGGCCGAACTTGACCCATGCCCTGTCCCTGTATGCGTTACGTAGCCCTAGCTCGTACCGATGCTGAGAAATCACAAAAAACGCTGGCCGCTCATTACCACGCATTAGTCTATACGAATACTCCACCAGCTTATCATTTTTGTGAGAACAACGACTCTCTGCCTGACTATTTACCTGTTAGATTCAAAATGAGTAGCTAAGCATTTTCAAATGCAGATAATAGACTTTAAAATAGTTCAACCAATCAAACCAGACTTTAGAAATCGCTAAAATGAGCCAAAAAAATTGAGAGTTGTCCTAGAATTCTGCTGCTTCCGCTGCGGAATGTGTGCCGTCGTTTCCGATTCTGTAATAGCGTTTTCATTGTCCAAGGTTCCTTCCGTCATGTGGCTTGCCGCCAAGAGTTGGCACTGGTCATGTACGATTTCGAATAGTCATGGAGATGGTTCACATAGGAATCGGAAGTTTCTAGCTGCTTGCTCATCTTGGCATGTTTTCGGCCTTCTTCTTCTCCATGGACGAGAATTTCCCATGTGATAGGAGACGATCGTGGGAAGGCAAGCAATGGGAAGGGCTTGTTGTTTGTGTGTAGGCCTTTGTCTAAGTGCAAGCCTTGTCAGATGCTCTACCCAGTGCACAGTCTGCAAAGTAAAAACCTGGCGCTTTATTTCATGTTGGAGACTTCGTCACGGAAAGGGCTGTTCAGTGAAATGGTGTTGAAAGGAGACATGAAGATCTATAATACTTAGACAAGGGACGTAAGAAAGTTTTCAATTGTAACGTGAATAGTTGCAAGACAGAATATGATATACAACCATAACGACGTTGAGATATTTGCGAAACTCCGGACCGCTGGTGTCTGGGGTGGGGAACGAATGCGATATTCCCTTTCTGGGCTGACGCTTTCACTACTACGCCATGCAGGTCCTTCGTTTTGCCTAAAGTTTTAAGGTGGTTTTCTTCATTTGAGCTGTATGTGTACAGCCATCTATCTTACCAGCTTAGTTGTTTCATATATTGAATATTCCAATGAAGAAGTCTTTTATCTAGTTGTCAAGCTCCAATTCTAGTTATCCTTATCAATCATGGGCTAGTTACTCCTGGCTTGACTGTAACAAATAGCTTTCTGGATTAAATAGAATCGCTAGTAAGAAAAAAGGGTCCTACTTCACTTATAACTATCTTTTCCATGGAAAACTTCAGTAAGACGAGGTTTTTTCCACGTCTATGCAAACATTTACGGAGGGTGGATTACGGAGGCTTTGGTCATTAAATAATTGAAGGATTTACGGGTGAAATCTTCATTAAGTTGCCATCGTGGCTTTGCTTTCTACGATACTAATCGCTAAAACCCTTGGCCGTGGCCAGCATTGATGGGCAACAACTCTGCCGACGGCCGACTAATCTCATCGCGTACTCCACTGATCACTCGGATTTGTTCCAGTCGCTGCTTCAATTCGGACAACGAGTTTTTTGCACTGCTTCATCATTTGGGCAATGGGTGTGAGTTTCTAACTGATCATGGTAGAGCCTTCTTAAGAATATTTTGTTTTATTGAGAACGCGTGTACCACAGTGGTCGGAGGCGCCCTGCAATGTACATGAGATCGATCCCCGCGCTCCAGGCTCATCAAGCCCTCCATTCATCCGCGACGGGAAAATTGGTACCGGACTTGTCCGGGGGGATAGCAGCACTGGTTCGATGTATCGGTAGGCCACCGCGAGTCATTGTAAAGGCCAGATATACATTCAATAATCTCCAACGATGCCTAATGAATTCGAATGTTTGGCGCATCCATCACCGATACTTCCTTGATCAACGCCTTTATCCTTTATTTTTGTTTTACAGAAAACAAAATATTATGCGTACACTCTGAATAGCTGAACAATAATGTAAGATGTCATATGATTATGAACAAACCGATAGATCCCAGTCGTCTCTTTCAAACTACAGGCGCTTACATCATAGCATATATGAATACACACATATATACACGTATATGTATACATATGTATATATGTATGTATGTTGTATGTTAACGTATTCTAAACAACTTATTTTCAGGTGCAGAGCCAAATGTCGTTGAGTGCTATGATCCATGGGTATCGGAATTTCTTAACAGCCAAAATTAGATCCGGATTCAAGCGCAGGAACACTTACATTCAAGCAAACCATATTTGTAGCAAAGTTGTCAAAGAAGGAACACATGTCCTTTTCCTTCATTTTGGGTTACCCAGAACAGAGTTCTATGCCAAAGAATTCCTGCGGAAGTCAGCTGCCGTTTACTATCAGATCCCAAAGAAAATGGAAAAGTGAATTCAACTGTCACGTACTTCTGTTTAGTTTTTTTGAATGGTAGTATTGTTCTTGCAGATTTATCCCGTCTGCTTTGATGGTAAGCGGAAAAGTTCGGGACTGTATAGCGAAGTATGGGGACTCTCGTGCCATTGAGGACTCTCTCAGCAGTTTTGCAGGGCGTGTACAAAGTTACTTGAATACTCTCGTACCAGAGTTCGATCCTGTGACGTGTTCAAACGCCTTTCTTTTTGATGAACCGTCTATCGAACAAGAGTTGATAAACGTTGGTAGGTGAGCACTATCCTTTTTCTTTTCTTTTTGCCTTTATGGCTTGTTTATCCACTTGGTCGCTTGGTGACTTTCATCGATTTCTTCTTGCTTGAAACATCATGAAAAAAAAGATGAAAAAATACGAGTTGAATGACTGATTCAGAATAGGGCTTTTACTTGGATTCTTCGATGCGTGGACGGACCGTCCTCACTGGTTGTGCATGGTCCAGCATAATCTCCATTTTTCGGAGTTTTGCTGATTTAGTCAGTGTGGTTTTCTGGAGTTCCGAAGTCAGCCTGGCCAAAGTCTGCTCCGGGTGGTCACCACCAAAGGCAGTGGCCGTCGTTGTGGATTAGAGGGATATTTACCGCCATGTGAGTTGTTTTATACCAGGATGGTGGTGGATCCTGGTCTTGGTTTAGTCTTAACTGGGCTTCCTGATGGAAATGCTGGACTCTTTCTAAGCTTGGGAGACCCTTCTGGAGAGATGAAGCCCGCGCTGTACATCGCAGCCCGACACCCAGGAACACCTCGCAGCCACCATGAGGCGGCAAGCCGTTAGGAAGTAAATAGGGCTCTAACATTATAAAAATCAAGAAGCTAGAGGCACAGATTGTAGGCTTATTTTGTATGACTAGTGGGAATATGTTATATATGTGCGATTATTAGCTAGTTTATTCGCAATCATCCTCGAAAGGACGCGTATAGCGTAGTGGTTAGAGAGTGACCTGCAATACATATGGGCTCGATCTCCAGCCTCAAGGTCATCAAGCCCTCCATCCTTCCAGGGTCGGAAAATTGATGCCATACTTGTCTAGGAGGATAGCAACATTGATCCAGTACATCGGTGGGCTAGCACGAGTCATTATAAAGGCCAAATATGCATCCAATCACTCCTAACAGTGCTTGATGTCGAACTCATGGCATCACTCAGGGATTCATGAACACCGAGAGCTTTATCTTCTTCGTTATTATCGTAGACCGTAAGTTGTTGTTTAATTTCTCGGTTAAGTACTCGATCATCCTAGTAGTAAAACTGAGTTATAAATTACTTATGTTCATAGAAATCAATAAATATTGCCTAATCGAAAAACCTTTTTGAAAAACATCTCTAACTATACATCTTTGGTCCATAGATATTATTTTGGTTATGCTATTTTCACAGGAGCGGTTGCTCTCACATCGTTTTGGTTCCGTTCTATGCACATTTCTCATGTGCACATTCTGGATTTCTTCTCAATGAGACTGCGAGAGTCCTCCAGAAGTTCACTAAACCAGCATTCTTGAATGGTAAAGAAGTTCATTATGAAAGAATTGTACCGAATTCGAGTAACTCCTTCCACGTATCTGTTCTGCATCGGTGGAGCAGTCACTCTGTTGTGAGCGAGGTATGTTCTTAGATAACTTGTGAACAAAAATCACTATAACAGTGGTGCTGAGATATTTGCAAAACTCCTGACCACAGCTGTCTGCGGTAGAGAACGAACGCGCTATTACTCTTTCCGTGGCTAACGCATTCACCATCTCAGCTGGTTTTCTATCTACCAGTCTCATCAGCAATCACCCGTCAACAGGATTGATCTGGGGAGCCCAATCGGTAATGAACCCAATTAAGCTGAGGCTCTACCTAAGATCATCACTATATTTAGCGTTACATCCTGCCATAATCTCTTTCTATACTAATCTCGTGCAAATATTTCAGTTTTATTCTCATCTTTGGTGATCTTCTAAGTGTTAGAAATTACAGTACTGGCTTCACATTCTCAAAGGCAAGAGCGATGATTTCGGCGGCGCTGTTTTCATCACTCCAGCTAGTGCAAGTTTACGTTATTCGTCTTTCTACTGTTATATTTTTTTTAACTTATTTCGGTTCCACTATCAAAAACATCTTCAGAGAGGTTATAACAGCAAAGATCACCGTCGATCTGTGTGGTCAACATGCGAAAGAGTCATGTCTGGTTTGAACGATCGATTTCCCTGGCGCCTTGGCTTTTTCAATGCATGGGATCAGTGGGATTTACCAGTAGGGGATTCATTAGCAATGCAGGTTCGTCTGTATTTTTGTTGCATTCACTTTCGTGGTGCTTTAACGCCGTTGACATATAACACGCAATACTTGATACATAAGTGGCCGCCATGCATTTGTATGAACACACACATGCATTGAACACAATGCATACTTCTTCCTAGTTTGTTTTGGCGCAAAGAGTTCATCTGTTGTGGTTTTGTGTTCGGTTGGTTGCTTATGGAAAACGGACGTTGTGCCAAAACTAGTTTCTGGTAAGCTGTTCTGGACACTTAACAATCGTTAAAGAACCTTTTTCGGACGAATTTTTGAATGAAGACCGCGCGAAGAGAAAGGTAAGTTAATCATGAGTGACCACGACATATTCGGTTGGAATGACCCAGGATTTCTTCTTGATTACGATCTTCGCAGAATTTGCTTGCCATTTAAAGACATTGCTATCTGCAGATAATGAACGGTTCTGATTTTTCAACAGTAGACGATAATATTTGTCAGTCAGGGAGTTTAACATGTTTAGAAGAGACTACTCTCTCGCTTTAAAGACGTATTTCTTAGATCATCGATCGACTGCTAATTGAAAGTGACTACTATCGTTAATGGTGACAATGAGGAAGCTAGAGATATGAACAACAATGTGTGCTCTCCTCCATTTTCGGGCTAAGAGTCTGCAAAAATGAGTCAAACAGAGAAAGAGGAAAAAGGTGTTGATGGAGCGTTGAGTTGTCTAACAATATGTTGCGTCCCAAAAACCCTGTTTTTTCGATGACTGTCATCTGAGCAAAAAAAAGGTAAACCTATTGGGGTTGATCAATCTCTGAGAGATGCGCCATGCATTAGACTCCATTAAGCATCGTTGGAGATGATTAAATGCATATCTGGCCTTTACAATGACTCGCAGTGGCCTACCGATGTACCCAGCCAGTGCTAATATCCTCCTAGACAAGTCTGCACCAATTTACCGATTCCGAAGTAAAGAAGGCTTAGTGAGCCATGGGCGCAGGAATCGATCTCATGTGTATTGCGTGACCCCTCCGACCACTGCGCTGCACGCGTCGTCTTGGTATGGACCAATTTTTGTTTGTGTACACAGAATGAGCAGGATCCTACATTTTATTTATGGGAGATATTTGGAAGCTGATTTAGAAGTGGACGGATAGTACGGACTGCAAAGGGATAGATTTGGAGAAGTGATAAGTTTTGACAAGATGAAGTGATCCATTGCTCTTCTTTTGGAAAATATTAAGCTGCAAAAGCTGAAAGAATGAGACGGATTCTAATTTCTGTTCGCTAATCTTCGCTGTCCCAACCAGCGATATATTGTTGAAGTGATAATTTATAAGACGCCCAAGCAGGTCGTCCGCTTGATGCTGAATGGAGGACAATGGACAACGCAACCAGGTTTGGAATGTTGAAGTAGAAAGATAAGAAGAATATTATTTATGAAGTCAATAGTTCATGACGATCACTTTCGCGAACCCATCAAGTAGCGTCGGCTGTCGAAAACTACAGTCATGGAAAGCTCCGCAGGAACACAAAAACATGGAAGTCCTGAAGTAAACACATGAGGAAAGCCTCCATAAATGGCTTTATGGTAGACGTCCTCTTGCGTTATATTGGAAACGGAATGCTTCCACACCGTTGATTTCGCATTTTTCTGAAAAGGTACTAGTGGGCTGAAAACACGGATACTGTGTACAGAATGTTGCAAGGCAATATCAATTCACTTCAGTTGTAAATGCGCTGCAAAACACGCAAAGAAGGTTACCAGTAGGTGCTATGTACTGAGGGAAACGTTGCTTAGACTATTTGAGTAGTGATAATGCAAAACCTACGCCTTCGCTACAGTGTGTACGTGAAGTATTACGCGTGTAACAATTGCAAGTTCCATGTGATAATTGCTGGTTATAGACTTACCTACTTATATACTTCGACGATCCATCCTCACTGATTGTGCCGGCCCCAGCATAATCTCCATTTTTCGGAGTGTTGCTGGTTTAGCCATTGTGGTTCTCTGGAGTCCTGAAGTCAGCAAGGTTAAAGTCTGTCCCAAGTCGTCACCACCACAGGCAGTAGCCGTCATTGTGGATCAGAGGGAAATTTGCCACTGTGCGACTAGTATGATACCTGAACGGTGCTGGATCTTGGTATTGGTTTATCCTTGGCTGAGTTTCCTAACGGAAACGTCGGACTCCTCAAACTAGAGGAACCTGCCGAGGCGATGATTCCTTCCTGCCGTAAATCGCAGCCCGACACCTAGGAATAATAGCCACGATCCCAAGAAAACGGTAAGCCGTTGTGTTGGGAGGGCTAATTGGAGACAGGAAATGCTGGTTGTACGCAGTGTATGCTAGTTCTATGTTGCATTTTTAGATTGTATGTATGTGTAATTTGTAAACTATAAGTTGTAAAATAGATGTCCTTCACCATAACGCATAAGACATCCAGTGAGGATTAAGGTAGTAAGACTTCGTAACTGTCTATAGAGACAAACATCTCTGAAGAACATTGCTTAACGTATGCACTGCTGTGATTGTAGAGTCACTCTGCTCTGAAGAAGCTTGCTCAACGATTTACCATCTTATCATAGCGGAAAGCTCTCCCTTCATCTTGAACTTAAGGGTTCAATTGGATATATGTCAACATGCTCTCTGCCGACTGCTCGTATTCAACTATAGCAGTCTCTTGCCGTGAAATCCTCGAATCGTCCAGGAAATGGATTCTTGTGAATTACTAAGTGTGGAAAACAACATTTCACGGGACTCTTCTAATATGAGATCTGAGTTGGATAAGCTCTCCCTTTAATCCAAAGAGTGCAAAATGCTCGATGTGGCAAAAGAGAACATTCAAAACGAAATACATTGGCTACCATACACTTCGTCCAGATTGTACATACCTTGTACTAAGTGCACAACGGTGTTTATGTGTTAAAGTAATACTGCTAAACTTTAACAGGTTTTCAGTTCTAATGAAAAGCACTCACTTGTCCCAATTTATACCACTTTCAGACGAAGCGTTTAGCTGTTGAATTGCCCACGGGAAAACGCATAGCGATAGTTCCGATCAGTTCACTGCTTCCCGATTTCGACACGTTGTCGGTTCTTCCAAGTATAACTCAGTCATCGGTACGTACAACTCTATAGTCAGTTAAAAAGTCGAACAATCTACCGGTAGTATGGGGCATTTTCTACGTTCAGTTCGAATATACAGCATTAAAAGGAATATCCAAGGTGGGAATTCCTTGGTTTTGCGTAGTAACTGTAAATTCTTAGCGAGTGTTGGGAGCCTAAGTTCACGATTGGTCTGATGATAGAGCTCGTCGAGTTGAGCTTTTGCATGATGTATGTGTTAAATCGAAGCGCTAAAAATTAACGCATAACGCTAAGAGTGCATTGATTCCAATGCATGCGCTACAAATGTCTGCTTTTAAGTTTGAACTGACGTATATGAGCTCGTAGTTGGCCTTACTAATTGAAAAAACCGGTAAAATCTACAGTTCTTTGCACTCACACATATATACAGACGCTGCAGAAACCATTTGCTTACCTAAGAGTTGTTTCGTAATTTTAAGTGAAAACATGTTTTTTAAAGAATAAGGCATATTGTTTGACTTTAGCATATTTTTTAAAGTAAAACTTTGTGTTTGCTGAACAGAAGTGGAAAGAATTATTCAATCAATGCCGAGGTTAATAGAAAGTCGGACTTGTGATATTTTTGAAAATTTTTTTATTATTTTGTGCCTTTTCAAGCACAAACACATTTCTGAGAAGTATGTAAACCAAAGTTCTTTTTGTTTTCCTACTTTTTACTCCAGTATGTAGATATCGACTGTGAAAATACCCCATATTATCTGACTAGCTTGCAATAGTGAACAGTTGTAAGTATAAGCCCACCACGCTACTGGTTTTTTGATGAGTGCTAATAATTTTTCGATCACAAAAGCATTCAAGGACCGAGAAATATAAACTCACTAAAATATTATTCCCTATTACTTCCCAATGGTTTACTGCTTCATCGTGGCTGGGAGCTGTTTCTGGGTGTCGGGCTGCGATGTACAGTAGAGGGATTCATTCCTCCAGCAAAGTCTCTCAAGCTGAAAGGGAGACCGGCGTCTTTCCATCAGGAACCACAGCTAAGAGTAAACTAAACCAGGATCCACTACCGTCCTAGTACCAAACCAGTCGCACGGTGGTAAATCTCCCTGCTATCCACAAGGGTCTGATGATAGAGCTCGTCGATTTGTGGTGGTGACGACCTGGGGCAGATTTTTGATAGGCTGACTTCGGGACTCCAGGGAACCACAATGGCTAAACCAGTAAAACTCCGAAGAAAAACAGAGATTATGCTGCGACCTGCACAACCAGTGAAGACGGGCCCTCCAAGTATCCAAGTAAGTAGCAGCAATACTATTCAAAATAGAGGCCTGGACAAAAATCGGAAAACGTGGATCTTTAATGTTGAGAAGCTAAAATATTTGATATTTGACATCCTATTGATTCTATGCAACCGGTGTTCTCGAGAATGTGGTCGGTGTTTCCGAAATATCCCTGAAATTAAAGACGGACTAATGTCGAGCCATTGACGTCTTACATTTTCAGGACAAATCCATTCTCATTCAACCCGAGGGCGGCGACGCAGTGCTACTCGAGGGAGTGGCCGAGGCCATCAAGAACCACTTGCTAGGTAGAAGAAGCGCTCAACTGAGAAGTCGTTGCAACTGGTGTCGGAACAGACACTGCGAAGAAATGCGAGCGATGCTCGACGATACAAATGTGCCTTATTTCGAGCTCAATTTATCCCAAGACTATAGTGATTGAAGTGTTTGTTCCCTTGTGTACAAAATTCATACTTGTCGAAACATAGACTGTTAAAGACAAATTACCAACACTCATCGTATCCAGAACAACCCTATGATCCACTGAAGCGCACACAGACCATGCGCCACCACTCGAGGGTGGACTGGCGCACATCGCGCGCTGGCGCACGCCGTCCGCCCTCGAGTGCCGGCTTTTGAACGGCTGTCCTGAGAGGTGTGCTTCCTTCCTGGACTGGTTATGCTTGAATGGGGACGGAAATCTTGATCCATGGCAGCGGACACGGTCCTCTGGAGTGCTTCCGTCAGTGGCTGGGTGGGTGCGGTAACATTCTGCAGAGTGACGTGGGAATTGCCGAGTTTTGTCGTGTACCGGTTTGCAATCGATTGATGTTTGCTGGGGACAGTTTCAATCCGGCTTATGGACATCACTAACATTTAGGCTTCATTGACGTTCGTGTCTATCTAAGTAACTGTTGTATCCGTTTGCCTTCTTCTTACACAATAAATGTGCGTATACGTAATATATACAGACATATATGCATGTACATGTACGTGTGTATGCACGTGCATATTCACATACATGTGTATACACGTATTTGTACATTCCATATGTACATATATACGTATATATGTTGTATGCATATGCATATATATGTACATGTAAATATCTTCGTTGCATCATATCGTATGTGTGGGTATGTAGTATATATACATGTGTATATACATGTGTACACGTATATACATGTGTCTATTGTGGGCAAATGTGAATTCTTTAGAATGCATATAGTGGGTATGTACAGTTTTTTCGTTGTAACTTTTTCGATTCCTGATTAGTAGTTCTGCAAACTTACGGCAGATCTCGTTATTTTAGTGAGACGGTGGAGGTGTATTTCGGCAGCGTTCTGATTGCTCAAGAATATTTTTAGTAAGTTCATGCTTGGTTAGATTTTTCGGATTGTTTTTGTAACGACGGATTTTGGTGCTGCCAGCGTTATCCGTAGTGTAGCTGCTGTGGGTTTTGTCGGTTTTCTTTATGCTACGTCATAACATTTAGTTCGTACTTCGTGTATGAAACGTTGTCAGCACTTCTCGTACTAAAAAGAAAGTTCGTCAGAATTTAAGTAGTTGTCTCACTTAGGGTTGGATGGCGGGCGGTGGGGAAGAGCACACCGCGCATTCATCCGCGCAAGATGATGCGAAAGATTCAGAATCCGATGGTGATGCTGCTGAAGATGTTAGTGAGCTTTTTTAATTTTCCAGCTGACCGAGTACAAGTGTATCTTTTTCTTGCAGCGAACGGATGAGATCCACTACTTTTTCAGATTCTGGAGGAGTCTCCTTGTAAGCGGTGGTCAAAGCGACGTGAACAGGTTAAGCAGAGGGATGTCCCGGGGATTGATGTTGCCTATCTTGCAATGGACAATGAGACAGGTGGTTGTGCCCACTCATGTGTATGCTTTTTTCTTTTCTTTGATCGGTCAATGTTTAGGGAATGAGGTGGTGTGGAATGAAGTTCAATTCTCAGAACGCAAAAATTTTCGTGCTCAAGAGGTTTGTTACGTCATTTATCCTGTTTTTGCCTTGCTACCTCTTTGTTTCCGCCATGGCCCAAACTCTGTGTCTCTAAAGAAGTATGTCATCTGAAATTGAGATACCTGGCCAGATCATACCTTTATCACACGATGAAAGTGTCTCTGATGGTTTGTGTTTCATTGTAGGAGAAGATTAATGCGGTGTTTGACAAGCTTACACAACTGGTACATACCAACCTCGTCAAGTTCCACAAGTACTGGACCGATGCAAAACCAGAGAAGCCCAGAGTATCCTTTGTTCTGATTATTTGGCGGAGCTGTTACCAATGTGTAATAACTCGTTCTATTCAGATAATATTTATTACGGAGTATATGTCATCAGGATCAATGTCGTTATTTTTGCAACGTACAAGAAAATCAGGGTCTCCATTGAGCATCAAGGTCTGTATATAATTTCCAATATTATGCGTTTATGTACACCTAAACAAAAGAATTTGAAAGCGTTTTGATTCTGTCCGACAACTCATATAAGTCAATAAAATGGTGGACAGAAAGGCGAAACGAAGAACTTGTATGGTGTGATGATGTACGCGTTAGCCCCTAGAAAGGGTAGAAGCATGTTTGATCCTCACCGCACACGCCAGCGGTCCGGAATTTTGCAAATATCTCAGCATCATTAGTGTTTTTATTTTTAAAGGATATGTGACTGAAATGCATGAACACTATACCGTTGACTTATTTAAAGAACTCGTAGAAGTGGATTTGCCTTTCATATGTGAAAGTGTGCTTTTTATTTCTTATTACGACCCTTCTTTCACATCTAGTGTGCGGATCCCAGTACTTCTCGCTTTCTATTCGTTTCCTCGAATCCATCATCCACGAAGATCTTCCAACTTTTATGCATGGCTTCAATGATCGATTCTTCCTGGAATTCTGAGATAGCTGAGCTGGAGCCTCATCACTTAAATTGCAGACAGTGAATTTTTGCAGACAAGTCCGGTAGCAATTTTGTGAACCCAAAGGGATGAGAGACTTTGTGAGGCTGGTGTGAGATCGAACCAGCACGGTGCTCGTGATGATCGGGATCACTACCTCTGTGCTATCCGTTCACTGAACATGTATTTATATATATATATATATGTATATATATATATGAACGTATATGTCTGTGTATTTGCTGAGTTCAATGGCGATTTATGCTCCGCGGACCATTCCAGTTGAAGGATGATTGCAGCTAGCACTGTCAGGAAAAAAAGCTGGCCGAGAAGCAGGCAAAGCAAGGGTCTCGATTGGTGTGGCGGATAACACGTGCGCTCCCAGCAATGGTAATCGCGGGTTCTAAGGTCAACTGGTGTTCAGAATTTTGTTCGTATCTGAGCATTATTGTTGTTGTATTTCGTATTATACCGTGCCATGAAAAAAAGGGGGTAAATAAAAGTTAAACACTTAGGTTGTTGCAAATATTAGTTAGCATTTCATATCTTCTCTTGTAAGGCTAGTAGTTTTGATCCCTAAATCTAGGCCGAAAATTTCTAAAGAAATAGATCATCCACTAGAGCTTGTAGTTGTTTATTGGTTGAGACCTGTTGCCTTGCAGTCGATTTGTTCTGCGACTCACTTAAGTAGTTTCAGGCCTGGAAAAAGTGGACAACGCAGATATTATCTGCTCTTAATTATTTGCATTCATGTGCACCACCGATTACCCATGGAAATCTTACATGCAACACAGTGTTCATCCAACAGAACGGCCTGATAAAGATTGGATGTGGTGAGTTGTTTCAAGAACAGCAAAAGTGTTAGTGTATTTTTAGTTTTTTTTTAAAATATATGCATAGCATGCCTTATAATTCTAATTCGTTAATATTCGCATAAGAGATTCCTTGGCAGTAATTATTTTCATGTGTTTATGTTTGTTGTTATGTTGTTTTATGTATGTACATATGTTTTATGGATGTGAGTTAACTTTTGCTGGTGTTGTCTACGATCAAGACAGGTGACCTAGATGTTTTTCTTATCTTATGCAAATTCAGCAGGTGCGTATGGCGCAGTGGTTGGAGGCCTCTCGCAGCACACACGTGGAATCGATCCCTGGGCCCATAGCCCACCAAGCTTTCCATCCCTCCGGGGTCGGCAAATTGGTACCAGACTTGTCTGGGAGGATAGCAGCACTGGCTCAATACATCGGTAGGCCACCGCGAATCATTTTAAAGGCCAGATATGCATTCAATCACCTCCAAACGATGCTTAATGAAGTCAAATGCATGACGCATCTCTAAAGGGTTGATCAACGCCAAGCGCTTTGTCCTGTCATTAATTATTTTCGCTTGGTGGATCTCCTAGTTGATCATTTTCTCTGTTTTAGGTGGTTTTCTATGTCTGCCTTTTTTCTCAAGTATTCCATTTTCCGATATATGTGTTTCAGTTGCTCCCGACGCCATCAATCATCACGTTAAGACTTGCCGTGACAATATAAAAAATATGCACTATATGGCTCCAGAATACGAATGTAAGCTTAGCTTCACCTTTACATCATAATTGAGGTGTTTTTAAATTTTATTGCTGCTTTTCTCTCCTAGATTGCACTGAAGTTACGCCTGCTGCTGATATATACTCATTCGGTGTGTGTGCTGTTGAGGTAACTATTAGTTCGTACTAATAGAAGAAGAAATTCCTATGATTTAACATTCAGATTGCTGTTTTGGGTGGTCTATCAGGTTGCCAAAACGGTGGTACAGACGGGCCAATCAGTCGAGAATGTATTGAGAAGGCTGTTCGCTCTCTTGAAGACGAAAAACAAAGAGTATGTCAGATGTACGAATTGTTTTATAGAGGTTATCTCTAGGAATTTTTTTAGGACTTCGTTGAGCTTTGTCTACAAAAAGACCCGTTAAAGAGGCCGACGGCACGGCAGTTATTATTTCATCCCATTCTGTTTGAGGTAGGTTGTTTAATTTAGTGTACATTCTCTTCTTCAGTTTACTTCAGCATTTCGATTATTCTCTCTGTTCAGTGGTTCTGTGTACCTCTGGATATATTAATTTGTTTCAGACACGTATTAAAGGCTGGGTTGTAGTTTTTCCTCTATAGATTATAGTCTATAGTGAGTAACTCATCCTGTCGCCAACACACTTTTAACCATATGACCTATGATTCATAAGTGACCGGAAATAATTTCGCCTTCAAATTTTACAAATATGTTTCTACTGGTAACGAGCTTTGTTGGTTGAAATAGAAATCGTTGGAGTCTACTGGTGTTTACCGTAAAGTTGAAAGCTCATTCATTCAACCGCGATGAGATCCTGATTTTCCATGGTGATTGGACAAGCGAAGTTTCGTGCAATAGAAGGCGAAGTGACCCATAGTATTAATCTTTTCAGATGCAGCGCCTACACTAAGATCTTTGAAATTTCGAATTTCTCGTCTTTTTTGAAAATTTTACTTAGGGAAATTGGAAGTAGGAACGATATTTTATTAAATTATGTATACTCTTAGATTGATAAAAAAGTGCTTCATCCACAAGTGTGTTGACCTTTCAACTCCTCAAGTAGTAGTAACCACAATGATGCTGAAACATTCGTGAAACTGATCCTGGCCAAGATCGAACCACGATTGTCCTTTCCGGAGGCTCGCGTATTACACACTGGAACCACTGAGGCCCTTGTTTTGCGTTTTCGCACAGCTAGTTTACCTAGTTTAGTTTAGCTACCTAACGCTGCTTTCAGCAATCACCGTGACCGGGATTGATTGAAATCGGCAGTGAATCTAATTGAGCTGAGGCACTTATTTAGTTGTGAAAAAATCGCTTCATGAATCTGTCACTTATAATTTATCCGTCACACGTGTTTTGTAGTATTACCATTTGATTCTGTACGTCTTCTGTACTAGTATGTTCCACACAAGTGGTTGATTTTCCTTATAAAATGAGTTGCACAACTGTTTTCATTTTTCCTGCACTTTTTAGCGGAGTTTGTAAGCTTTTGCTTCGATTTATAATTGCTATGAGAAATTTTGAACTTGTCCCTTTTCCAGGTACACTCCTTAAAACTACTAGCGGCCCACAAAATTGTGGAGTCCAAAATATTTGACGATTTGCCTGCGGACGCCTTTCGTGTTCCCGACATTGAAAAGGTTTATGTGTCTGTTTTTGAAAGCGTCTAAATCTTCCACGTTTTTTAGAAGAATTTCCCGTAATTCGGTTTTACTTGTTTTCTTATCGTTTCTTTCGTAGGTTGCTGCGGTTGCTCGGAGAGAATGCGCCGTTCGAGAAATGGCTTACTGTCAAGTGCCTGCATTCCAGCATGACCTGGAAAAGATCGTTGAGGATGTGAGGAATGGAATTTATCCATTGACTGCTTTCGCTCCATTAGCTCATCAACCTCTTAAACCTACGGTAACTGTTTTTAAATTACGAACGTTTTGGTTTATAATTTTTCTAAACATTTTACAAAACAAAGTTTAGTCGACGTTGCCTTGTTCGCGTGTATCACCCGCTCAGGGTGCTGTAGAAGGTCATGAGCCTTCGACATCCTCTAATGCAGCAACCTCTTTGCCCAGTGTATCAGAACCGACAGATACGGTCAACTCTTCGCCTACTGCCAGCGACGAATCGATTCAGCATCGTGAAAGTAGGACGATTCGGCAAATGCGGGTTACTACAGAACGAAAGTTTGTGATCACCAACTGTTTTTAGATATATCCTGTTACTTGTTTATTTACCCGTATTCATTGTAACTTCTAGTGAACTGTCCATATGGTTGCAATTAGAGGATATGATGAATCGTCAACTCACTACCGAATTCTCTCACGATGAAAATCCAAACATGCTCACACAGGACCTCGTAACGCATGGATTTATTTGCGAGGTTTTTTTTTCTACATATCACTACTATTTCTGTAATTGGTCACATGTTTTACATTTACAATCCGGATTAACTTCATAATTAACTTGACAACTGAAGTAGTCTTTTTTGTGTGACCTTCCTGTTAGCATCTCGTTAATGAGCACGTCATTGTTTTTGCTTAACTGGGAAGGATTCGTTTTTATTTTACAACACTTCTATATCTTATCTCTCCCAACGGTTTACCGCCTCGTCGTGGCCAGGTTTTCCTGGGTGTCTGGGTGTCGGGCTGCGATGTAGAGTGGGGAGATTAATCCCCCCCCAGCCACCACAGCCCGCAGGGTCTCCCAAGTTGGAAGGAACGCCTGGTGGAAACGCCAGAAAGCACGACTAAGAGTGAACCAAAACCAATATCCGGATTCACCACCGTCGTATCATGCTAGTCGCATGGTGGCTAATCTCCCTCTGATCCAAAAGGGTGGCGACTGCCTGTGGTATTGATGACTTGCCGTAGGTTTTGGCCACGCTGACCTTAGGACTGCAAGGATGCACAATAATTAATAATTACCACCAAAACTCCGATCAAATTCAAATTGTGCCAAGGTCTGCGCAGCCAGTGAGGATGGGCCGTCCAAGTATCCACGCACGTGTTACCTTCGGATCGCTGATAAATAAATGCTGCAGTTTAGAGCGTTTTTTTTTTTGTTTGATTCAGGCAGCTAATTGATGCGCCATATTAGAATACTTAGAATTCTGTGCCTTGTAAAGGAGAACAAGAAAGACAGTGGAAATATCTTTATTTCAAAAAATAATCAAGATTAAGAACGTGACATTGCTTCGTCGTCGACGACTCCATAGTGTTGATTTGATGACTGCTCTTCTTTTTAAGTTATTATAGGACCCGCTACTATTAATCAAGCGAACTATTTGAGATACTTTATTTTGCAGTCCGACGCAGAGCGATTGGGTGTTGTACTAGCTGCTGCTCTGAAGGCCTCGGCAGATTTGGCGCAGTCAACTGGCAACGCCGTGACTACTGGTTCTTCGATGTATACTCTCACTGAGGACAACCGCCACTTGGGTCCAGCAGCACCTTCGCCGGCTACCGGACCGCCCACTTTTCGTGTTGATCCTTTGAATGAGACGGAGGCCGCGCTTTCTGAGCTTACGTTTGAGCAGTCTCCGTCTCCGTCGAACCCTTCGCCCTAGTCAACCGTTTAGAGCTTAGCACCGCCCCTCTTTCGGGCACTTGCTGTAATGACGTGGTTACGGTTAGCTGCTTTACTTGCGCTTGCTCTTGCTGTATCCACCCAGCATGGTACGGTAGGTCGTCCGTGCGAAGTGTCTACGGATTGTGGAACTGGTAACTATTGTGCTGGCAACAAACGATGCGCGTGCCTCACGACATATGTTGAGATTGATTCGTACTGTTGGCGAAGTAAGTATGCAGCATATTTTGTTCTTATCGTCATGTAGGTTGAGTGTTAAATTATGTTAGAAATTTTAGTCTTATAACTATATTGTCTTGTTTTGCTAAGTAATACTAGTCTCATTCTAGTATGAAAATTTATCTCCCTAAAGTACCCAAAGTACCTACCCCTTTTCTTGTTGATTTTCACGGCTACTGGTTTATGAGTACGTCAGTCCGTACATTTACAGTTGTTGCTTGTGTGTTTTACTTTAGCAAACATACAATCCCTCCCTGTACCGTGTGATTTTTGTTTTTCTACACATTTTGTCTTATTGCATTGGTTTCATATTGAGTCCTACTACCCTGTCCCAGCTTTCGCTTTGTTACTGTCACCAGCTACATTTCCCTCCAATTCTGAGACGTAGCTAAAGTCCCATTATTTTTTGCCCATCTACTTTCATCGCCTATTTTTTTGAAACAGTGTTGATGTGACGACTACAAGCCAGTTGTTTGCGAGTCATGCTCTAATGCTGTCTTCGCACAACAATTTAAAAGGTTTTGTGACTTACCAACCGTCAATTCTGTCCATCTCTTCTCCCTTCTTTATTGTATTGTGATTTGTACTCGTCTCTAGTAATGTATAATTATGATTCAATGATCATCGTTCGAGTGCGAGGTTCTATTGCCACTTTTTCTTATTAGAGATATCTATTTTCGGTTGGATGGACAATATAAACGCCAGGTTTTTTCCTTCACCCACTGTCTTTCAGTGTCCATCCATACCAGAGCATCGTGCTGCAAATATTGTTGGAAATTCGATTGGTGTAAAGTTGTGGATCCAGATTAATGAACATGAATTCTGAAGTTTGTATCATCTCATGAGCATTATATTGTTGCAAAATTACTACCTTTCATGCCTGGATTACGGCGTAGAACTAGATCTCTACAAAATATGGTAGTGAGGTTGGAATTAACTTTCTAATTTAGCAGTCATGTTTAGAGATCAACCCTGGTGAGTCGGGTTGCACGCAGAACAGGCAGTGCGAGGCAGTATGGCCTGGGGCATATTGTCGCTCTGGTGAATGTCGATGTGCTAATAATCAGCCACCGTTCAGGACTAGAGACGGATTGGTATGCATTCAATAGTTACAGCAACAATAACTGATGGTAGTCATAAGTATGCCGTAATGTTTAGGTGTGCTTGAATTATGGATTTTGTCCACTGAACGGGAATAATCCGAAGTTCCGCATTGAAAACCAGGTTCAGCAGTGTTATGGAGGTGACTGCTGGAGATTCTTAACTTTCAATGTAAATCAGTACCATGTTACTCACTTGCAGGAGCCGATGCTACATGTGAGGCAATTGGAGCGCTTGCTTACGATTGTATTTGTGACTCCGATGACTGTACTGTGAACAATCCAATTAGTTTTTGTTGCCCTAGTAGAGGTCAATTTTTGCTTTTTATATTGATTTGTTATTTATACAACATTTGAGGGCCTTTGTTCGTACACTTGCGACAGCGCCTAGTTCTATCGCTTAGCGCGTATCGTGCACTGTGCCTCACCAAAAGTGACACAAGTGCACTCGTCATTAGTTTCTGCTATTTGTCGATACGAAGGATAACCGATGGCCGCAGATTCACTTGTTTGTATTTGTTCAGCGGTGCAATCTTTGTGCCCTCTTCGTCTCTCGTACTGTTGCTGGCTGAAATATCTCGGTACCCTCTTTATGGACAACATTCTGCACGGCGAGGAAAAAATTCGTCTAAGTCCCATGTACATCTGAAAGAACAAAAGTGAACAAATTGGCCTTTCTCAGTCGATGCATGGTGGGACTTCTGTGGTGGTGGGAAGTTTTCAGTTGAATTCAGAAACTACAGTTAAAACCGTTGTGTGCTAAAAGAAGCCAGAAGAAAAACGCATTGACATCAGCTCACACAGTCCGTTTCGTTCTCTCTCCTCATAGGCAGGGCCGGTATCTTTAGAAGCTTATTGGTGAGCACCCATGCTACGTCATATTATAGGCGAATTTAACAAACAGGAATGTATTTCTGCAACCACGTATTTATTTACTATCATAATTATCCTTGATGTTTTTGTCTCATCTATTTTAGTCCAACGAGAGCTCATTTTTCAGCGTTTGCTTGTATACAGCCACCAAACGAAGGTTACACTCCCCCAGGTGGTGGAACCACTCTGAATCACTGGTACCATGATCCTATCACTGGAGAATGTCGAGAGTTAAAATATCAAGGATACGGTGAGTATTCTTTTTTTGTTTTACGTTTCTATCAAGTGAATTTCTTATAGGAGGGAATGCCAATAACTTCCAAACAAAGGACCACTGTGAATCTTATTGCAAACAAAGTCGGTTTATTTAAGCATGTTGTTTTTACTTGTCGAAGCAGTAGAATCCTAATTGCTACTATCGTCTAATTCAGCCTGCAATCGCGGACTTCCTTTATACCGTGATAGGACTACTGGCGTCAAACAGGAGCCAGTTTACTGTCAAGGCAACGATAACGGATGTAACAACCCCAACTACCAGTGCACAACGATGGGCACGTTGCAGCAATGCTGCCCGACATACTGTGAGTTCAATATTGCTCTGAAATCTCTTTAATTCTGTTAGATCCTCACCTATAATGTGGACGATTCTAGTGTTCATATGCTCACGCAATGGAGGCATTCCGACTGAAGTATATAATACCGCTGGAGGGCTTCCTACAGAATACTTTGATGTTGGAATACCTGATGGATCTGGTACTACGTCGCCTAGATTCTACTATGACTCTCGAGAAGGGCGATGTATTCAGTTCTCGGTGAGCCATTCGTTTACGTGGAATTCCGATGTTTTTAGTTAAGGGAATATGTTTCGTATCGGTTCTCTCTTCTTTACTTGCTAATGCATATTAAGGTAATATTTTTATAGTATCTTGGTCAAGGAGGAAACTTCAACAACTTTCTTTCTCAGGACCATTGTGAGAAGTTTTGTTCAAGAAGTAAGTATGATTTGGTCGGGAAATCTGTGGTCACAGCGATCAACGCTTTCTCCAACACATTGACATTTTTTAAATTCAACTATAACTTAGTTCTTTGTTCCGCTGGAGAACCACTGAAAGACTCTTCGGGGGAGCGTAATATGGAGTGCTCCCCAACTGGCAGTGGTGCTAATTCTTGTCCTTCCACGCATTCTTGTGAAAGTACTTCAGGTTTGTGAAATTTTCACCTCGTCGATCTAATTGTAGTGATAGCCAATAAACTTATAGTCAGTTTGTTTAGAATGTCTTGTTTATTACGTCGTCCAAAAGTTTTTTTTATATTTTCTCTCGTATATTCTTTTTGCGGTAATGAATCTGGACTTGCAATTAAAATTGTCTGTTGGAATAGAGATAGGAGGTGGTGATATTTTCCCCATCTTGAGCCTCACAGTAATTGTGGGAGGGTACTGAGGTGTAACAAGCTACTGTGCAAGAACGTGTGATTCATTGCTGTGCGAAGCACAGAGTGCCAACAATCTCACGGTTCAGAGTTTCATTGATGAGTGAACACGAGGTTGTTATTACAGCACTTACTCATTCACAATAACTGACGCTTCGGCGACCCGCCTTCTTCAGAACCTGGAAAGGTCGAATTGGTACTTAATCCGCTTAATCAAAGAATTTCATCGCCTCAGCAGATAGAACTTAGTACATAAATTTTTATCCTGACGATTCTTTAGTAATATGATCGATATCTTTAGGCTCGACAACCTTTGGCGGTGTTTGCTGTCCACGTCCGCAGTACGTGTGCAAACTTCCGCGCGAGCAAGTTCGTATCTGAGTCCGATATTTGTATGTGCTTAAACTTTTAGTAAACTAAAAAAGTGTTACAGGGTAATTGTGGAACGTACTCAAATCGATGGTGGTTCAATGCTAAAACTGGAAACTGTGAGGAGTTCATTTATTCTGGATGTCAGGGCAACGCAAACAACTTCGAAACTTACAAAGAATGCCAGGATTATTGTCGTGACGCTAGAAGTATGTTGCAAGTCGCACAGAAGTGACATCGTACGCGCAAAATAGTGTTTCGGACAAATTAAAAATCTGGAGATTGAAGCTACAGAACCCCATGATCGGTTTTTGGTTTCTGTCAGAAAATAGGAAAGGAGCTTCGAATGCTAATCTCGTAGAAGAAGTCTCGTGAGATTTCCTGAATTAGTAACCTGCTTTAGTCATAGCACACATTTAGGTGAACCGCAGTGCATCCAAGGTACAGCGCTCACGGATTCAAATGGAAACTTCATTATCTGTGGAGGTTCGTCAGCAGCATCGACGTCCTGTCCAGCAAACCACTACTGTTATTATGATGGAACCACATATGGATGCTGTCCCACACAAGGTAGCTTAATTTTTTGAATTTAATGGTTTTTCGAATAGTTCATAATGCGGAGAGTGGAAATTGAACTAGCTTCCTGTAGCCGTCAAAACACAATAAGTATAACGCTGTAGCATCTGTTTCTGAGAGTTTGTTTTTCTGTCAATATCTGTGGATATTCAAAAGGATGGCAATGAACTGATTAAACTATGAATCATCTGAAGTTGCCTGAAGTTTTCGAGAGAAAAATAACACCTAGTTTAACCTCTTTTGCATGGGACCTTTTAGCATGGTATGGATAAATAGTCACCTTAACTTCAGCTACAATTATTATTCGTTTTAAAGCTTACACCTGCTCTTTGTCATACAAGTCTGGTGCCTCTTGTGGTCCTGCCGTTACTCGTTGGTATTATGACTCGACCACCAGGACATGTCAGACGTATTCGTTCAATGGATGCGATGGTAACTCGAACAATTTTGCAACGCAACAAGACTGCAAGGACTACTGTCGCGTTGAGTCCTGCCCGGATGGAGGAGAGGTTAGCGATACTTGCGCGTGCTTAATCTCTGCTCACTTCTTTTTCCATAATTCGTTTAGGATCATTAAAAGCAGCCTTGAAATAACGTCATATTTCGTCGTTATGGTATGGGCGTATTTCATGTTAGTAGGAAACAGTTGTTTTATAAGAATTTAATTGTATGAGTGTGCACTATTGAACTTGCATGAGTCATCCTCTGCGAACGTTGTGGGGTCGTATTTGCTTTTGTACGAACTTCGTCTGACCCGCAGCTAATCTGCGCCTCTATTGACTAATGAAGTGAGTGAGTGATTGAGATCGCGTGTTTGTCCTTTTTTGTCAGTGCCTTCTCGTACCGGCCCTATCTAATTTTGTGCTTGTGCGCACCTGATTTTAGCGTTCGCTAATTTGAATGAGTAACGAGTTCCTGTGGTTGTGATTCTCTAAGAGTTGGCTGCTGTAGACCGCATTGTTTACCTTCAGGTGTGGAAGGAACAAAATGGTGCAGCTCGTGCGTGTACCACAAATAGACAATGTCCATCGACTCACTATTGTACGCCGGTGACCACATGGACTGGTGGGAAATATTTAATATCTGATAGAAATGATCGGGTATCGTAGATTTTATTAAACTAATTATTTACTAGAAGATCAAGACTAGATACCATGTCCGCAAATGGAGGGTGGGAGACTAAAGGCTTCTAAAATTTGGTGGTATCATTGACTTGAGGCACGTCCTCTTACGGGATGGACTCCGTCTTCAGCTCCGGATTGACTTGTTGCTTCCATAATTGCCTAGTAGTTATGCACGCATACGTGAATACGCTTGTGCGTACGTTTGTTGTATCCCAAAAGTCGATTCGGGCGAAAGCCTGCAACCAGATGCAGTTGTTTTGAAATAAATATCGGTTCAATTTCGTCTCAGGCAGATAGACCAAATGGTTGCTCCTGGAAAATCCAATAAGCTGTCCTTGATTATAGCTAGCACCTAATGAAGAAGTAAGTGAGATAGTAGCATAAAAGGCTACTGCATGGTAGTAGTTGGATCTATTTCACAAAAAGCTCGAACTCCTTACCAACATGAATGACTCTAACCAAGCAAGGTCTACCGATTTGCATTGCGATTCGATTCCCAGGTGTACTACTTTATTGTGAGTTAGTCAACTTTTAGAAAAACAAACTCACAGTAATATTTAGATACTCGTTGACAATGCAGCGATACACCTTATTTTTTGCGAAGTTTATGTTAGTATTAAAGACTATTTTGCATTTCTATAGAGATATTGAAAATGACGCAAAAGTAAGAATTTTCAAGATTTCTTTTCTGTTAACATGTGCTGTTTAGCACTCCAGCGCTCTTCCTCTTACCATTTAAAAGTAAGTCCCACTGAACGTCGAGAATATAGAGCCACGCATATGATTTCTTCTAGTTCTTTTGTCAACTAACCGTTAGACCTCATTTTGGTGTTTGGGACGTTCCTAGAGACGTGTTACTTCCTGGCAATAACTTTGCTCAACAGCCGTCTTTTATGAAAGGGCATCGTCGAATGAGGGTACTTCAACCGAGTAGTGCTCCATCGAAGAAGAGTCGACTCGATACAGAGACGAAGACACCACATCGCGATAACGGACGACTGTGAACCATCGACTCTGACAGTCGGTTCTGAAGAAGACGAAGATGCCGAAACGTTAGCCGAATGGACCTTTTCATCGACCTCGTGTTAGCTGAATAATCCAAGAAGTTGTTGATTATTACTGCCAAGGTTAAGTAACAGTTGGTTTCCAAAATTAGTGATTACATATTAGTGATGATAGTAAATTAAGCAGCAACACCAGTGATGAAATGTAGCAGGCAGCGCAATAGTAATGATGCCGTTTATCATGAACACGATGTTTGTTCGACCCGATCTCGCACTCACCAAGCCGTCGGTGATCAAGAGATCAGATTTGTCTGCGACCTGCTCATTTTCTGAAATCCAAATAGGAACGCTCTACTCTGCTTATCGCAGGACTCCCGGGAGAGTCTAACGACATTTATAACCAAGCCGAGAATCCTCAAACAGCACCCGAAACTACGCGTAAATCCGAAAGCCGTATGAATGATGGATGCCAGGTAACAAATCGGAGAAAAATATCGATTAAATAAATAACAATAGCAGGTAACAATTAGTGGGTAAGTGGTAGCGCAGTGGTTAGTGATGTTCAATTGCCGTAGCAAACGCGCCAGTACCATACTGTACTTAACGCTCTTACCCAGTCCACGTCGGAACTCCTTAGTCCGGCAACCTCCAAAGTTGCAAGGAGAATCGACCCGACCTGCATTCTATGACATTTATAAAGAAGGCGAAATCCTCAAACAACCGAAAAAACGAGATGCGAGGAAACGAGTCGAGTGCAAGAAGTGCTGGAATCTGCAAAGTAGATGTGAGAGACGCGTACCGTAACTATACTCATTTGTATACTTAAATGGCCCGTGACGTCCACGACGGTCATTTCGAATTCTTGAAGTTGTTCCAATCTGCGAATGCTGGTGGTTGACGTTGTTAACGAGCACGTGCGCTCATCACCGGAGTGGTCTTCCAAGAGGACGTTTGTATTCTTTTGAAGTTCACTGAACTGTTCTTTTCGTCTGTCTACCGTCTATGTATATATACTCTTATAAATTGTCTTTGTTGTTGAGGTGTCGCGAGGTTACTATCAGTTGTTGCTGTTGTTGTTGTTGTTCACGTTGTTCCATGGCCGACGTTTCGGCGAATTCGCCTACTTGAGAGGCTGGACGTGTTTTGTGTAACGGTTATCCATATAATTCGGTGAACTGTCAGTAGTATGTAGTATAAATAAAGATCCGAGATATAAATGAACGCCATTTTGCTTAAAAACTATTCGTCGTTTGGGGCTACCCATATGTGGTAAGAAAAATGAAGGGTACTTTAATATAACCAGCTTCAGGAACCGTTTACCAGACAAAGTCTTTGTGCTGTCCGTCGAAGAACTTCGTTTGTTCTCAACCACGAGATGTCGGGGTGCGTTGTTCCAGCACTCGAATAACTCGGTGGTATTTTAACGCGGATTCGAAAACATGTCAAACATTCGAATATAACGGTTGTGAAGGTGAAATCATTGGTTACTGATAGTACCGTGTATTTGTTTTACAGTTTCTCGTGCTTTGGAGTGCGATAGTTTGTTAGAGGCGCACTTTTGCAGGCAATAGAAACAATTTTGCTTCACAAAAGTCTTGTCAAAACTACTGTCTTTCCGAGGCTTGTCCTCCAGGAACCGTAGTAGCTAAAGACGGAGATGGTAATCGATTAATTCAATGCAGCAATCCAGGTGCGTTGTATTGTTTCATATTGATTTCACTAGCTTGCTGTTTTTTTCTGTAGATAGTTATGAAACAATGCTTTAGGTGGCCAAGGTCGTGTATCTGGTGGTTGTCCAGAGGGATACACATGTTTCTCTTCGCCGCTTCTGGATCAGAGCGTGTGCTGCGGTGCTAGCACCGAGCTTCAATGTGAGTTGTACGAGAAATCAAGCGTATTCCAGAAATAATTCAACTTTAATTCATGGCAATTAAAAGGGCATTTTAATGTGCATCACATGGTTGTTTATTTTTTTTTTTGGCTTTATGTTTGAAAAACAAAAAGCATGTGTTTCATTTAAACAAGCTTTGCCTAACTTTATCAACCCGTATCAACCTTTATTTTTTGTTCCTTTTTGCTTTTCAAAGCACCATCGAGGATTTTTTTTTTACAGACAAGCTTGTTCTTGGTAGCTTCCCATAGTTGTAGTTCAGAATCCAACCACTAGTTGACACTGCACGTGCTGCAGTAAACAATGTCGCGCGTGCCCTCATTGTATTCAAGCCTTTCCATCTGTTCATCTCTTCTTTTTCTGAAGGTGGAAATAGTCACATTCTTAAAACGTTGATTCGATCACGTGCCTTGCGCTAGCCAAGCTTTCAATCACTCATGTCCGAGGTCGTCAAATTGGTACCAGACTCGTCTGGGAGGATAGCAGCATTGACTTGATGCGCGGTTAGGTCACCTCAAGTCATTGTTTAGGCCAAGGAAGCATTCAGTCACCTCTAACGATCCTCAGTGAAGTCGAATAAATGGCGCGTCCCTCAGAGGTTGATCAGCGCGCAAAGTTTTATCATTTTTTAACCTTTAACCATTCGATCTTGTCCATTTGCTCGCGAAAACTCTTTAAACGATTTTGGGTTAATGCTATTCGAAAATATTCGGTATTCGCATCGTGAGATTGTGAGACACGCTCGTTTTCCGCGCATAAACATTAATTTCGTTTTCCTCTGCAATACGTACTTATGTCTTGAGGTATATCAATGATCAAACAAACAAACAGCTGAACGAGACTTCCGTTCCATGCGTTGGGCTTCAAAAACGAGGACTTTAAATGCACTCATACTTCCAATACGCACGTCTAATAGTCTTAGCTTTTTAGCTTTTTGAGCTAAACACAACAGAAAAAAACGGGTCTCTTTTCCTAGACCCATGAGGATCCACCGATACGGCAGCTTTGGGTAGGACGAGTATGGAGAGTTTGCTAAAATTTCAGGGTCATTCTAGGTTGCCTGAGTCGCAAAGAACTAAGGTACAATCTGTACCTACAGTGTACCTACAATACACGCACATTTGCACCCTAGTCCTCGATGGAGTACTTGGTCATACTGGCAGAAAAGGACAAGGTACGACATCATCGGACTGGTTGAGACGAGACACCACCCATTCAACGCCATCTATGACACCGGAGAACTATTTTTCGGAAAATGCGATAGGGGACATGTCGGTGACGTAGCCGTTCTGGTCAACTTGAGTTTAACCGCGCACATCGATCCATTCGAAAAACTAACAACCCGAGTCGGATTTTAACGACTGAAGAGATTTGGATCAATATCGGCTTTGACAATCTTCGTCGTTTGCGCACTGATATCAGGTTGTGACAAAGACAAAGTCGAAATGTTCTACATAGACATGTGATGAGCGGCTGTCTGAACTTAACATAATGACGAGAAGTATTTATGGTAAGTCACATGGAAAGTAACAACGAAATACACCACATCGCAGTAAATCGAAGGATTTCTTTAACTGATGTCGCTGTTGTCACAAAATTCTACACGGGATCGCTTGCAAGCAAGACTTCATTTCTCGCAAAAACGAGACGAGAAAAAGTCGCTGTTCAAAAAACGAAGTCCTAATACCACCGTAAAGTGGGGTTTATTCAGTTCAATAGTCAACTGTTGGCAAGATGTCGTTTTCGGTAACATTGACGACGATACGATCGACTCATTCAACATCTTCTCGTTAACGCTTGAAAAGCCGAAAGTTCGAAAGCTACCAAGAGACGTTTGTTCCCGGAAACACTTGAGCTGATACGCCAGCGTGGAGTAACACGACCTACAGGTAACCGCAAACTCACTTTTACGAACTTGCAAAACAATTCAAATGGGCGATAAAAGATATTAAAGAGAGAACAGCAGCAGCTATGGTCGAGACTTCGAAAAGCAATGGAGAAAATCATTTACGATTCCCACGTCCGACTTTCTATTAACCTCAGCATTGTTTGAATAATTTTTTTTACTTCTGTTCAGCAAACACGAGGCGTTATTTTATTTCTTTATTTACGTACAAACTGACGTTTCGGCGGATTTCGCCTTCCTCAGAGCCGGGAAAGGTCAAGTTGACTGCAATATACACGACCAAACAACTCCATAACCAAACAGAGAAAATGTTGAACCAAAATTTCAATCACATTGAACACAGAGTCTTTACACACTCACCGCTTTCTATGAGTCTTCCACTAAATATGTCACGTAAAGACCAACCGCACAGAGCTCACACGGAATCGTATTGTGCCCATGTCATCAAAATAACAAGCTTATATACTGCCCAATATCACGCGTGATAATGAGGCATTCCTCCTTGCGGTTCATTTTCGGATTCTTGGAATTAATCCGGAATGCCTCTAGAATTTTGCGCGCTTGTGTTCTCGATTCTTGCACGAGGATCCTAACCCCTACTTCAAAATCTTTTCCGTTATGTCTCTGCGTCATATGCGTGTCTAGCGGAGTATTTGGTTTACGTTTGCCGACTAGGTGTTCTTTTATACGCACGCAGAGTCGTCTACCCGTTTCGCCAACGTATTCATCCTCGCACGCTTCACAAGAGATCAGATAGACTGTGGCCGAAGTCATGCAGTCACCGTCTCTACCATTGATGAAAGGGATGTAATTTTGCGTTGAACATAGACGGTCGTATAGGCGGTTACGAACTAATTGGCATCTTAGACTACTCGGTGGCATTTCAATTATCGTTACCGAATTCTCTAGACCGGCCCTTCTTAAACAGCGCAAAACTCTAGAGGCATTCTGGATTAATTCCAAGAATCCGAAAATGAACCGCAGGGAGGAATGCCTCATTATCACGCATGATATTGGGAAGTATCCTGTTATTTTGATGAGATGGGCATATTACGATTCCATGCAAACTCTGTGCGATTGGATACCACGTGACATAT
The DNA here is from genome assembly GCA_900624975.1 of Angiostrongylus costaricensis. Taxonomy (NCBI): domain Eukaryota; kingdom Metazoa; phylum Nematoda; class Chromadorea; order Rhabditida; family Metastrongylidae; genus Angiostrongylus; species Angiostrongylus costaricensis. The sequence goes on from UYYA01003938.1 coordinate 204,968, forward strand.
TTAGTGGAAAACTCATAGAAAGCGGTGAGTGTGCAGAGCTGTGTTCAATGTGATTGAAATTTTGGTTCAGCATTTTCTCTGTTTGGTTATGGAGATGTTTGGCCGTGTAAATTTCAGTCAACTTGACCTTTCTAGGCTCTGAGGAAGACGAAATCCGCCGAAATGTCAGCTTGTTCGTAAATAAAGAAATAAAATAATACCTCGTGTCTGCTGGACAGAAGTAGGAAGAATTATTCATTTACGATTGCCACTCAGATTTTTCCAATAGCTATGCCTCCTTATCCTCATATGCAATAAAGCATGGATATGTCGTAACACTGGTTCTCACTTCCGAAATCTTATTTGGTGTTTCGTCGGTAAAAAAGTCGAACAACATCAGGTTCGGATTAGAATACGATCTGAACATTTGGAAAGCCTTACATCGCTCCTCATAAATCTACTGATTCGGCTGTTCACACGTTAGCTCTTCGTATGCAAGGATCCTACTCAGTGGAAGACCAGCAAGACCGTGTTATTGTTCAAGAAGGGTGACCTCCACGACATCGGCAACTATTGCTTAATCTGCCCACAGTTTGCTGTGCAAGTTTTTCATTCGACTCATTCTAAACAGTATAGGTGGAACACTGGATGAAAGACAGCAATGTGAGCAAGCAGAATTTTGAAAAGGATTCAGAACGATAGACCACATCAACACAGCAACAAGACTCACTGAATTATCGCTACAGTACAACGGACCGCTCTGTCTTACTTTTATCGATTTAAAGAAGGCTGTTGACTTAGGTGAGCTAGAAGCAGTCGTGGCAATACGTAAAGATTCTTCGTAAACTTTATAGAAATTTCACAACCACGATATCACTTATTTCAAAGTGACCGTCATTCATGCTTACCGACTTTGATAAAGCTTGTGGAAGAAATGTTCCTGGACTAAATTTTATAAAAACAATGTTTTTGAGGAATGGATTGGTTATGTGTGTCGCAATCACGCTCAATGGAATGAGTATCTCCGAATGTTTCAGTTACGCTTATCTGCGTCGCGAAATCAGCATGATGAACGACTGAGCTCCAGGGTTGACCAAGAAGAAGCGAGCGGCTTGTTGAGTTTTCGAGAACATCGAGGATGTAGTGAAGAGAAGAAAGAACACCTAACTCCGTGCCCACCTTTTTCACTGAACGATTCTTCCTGCGTCAGAAAACTGTTCGCTTCGTAAGTTGGATGAGAGATCGCTCAGCGTCGTAGAAATCGCAGGCGAAAAGACGAGGCTAGGAGTATCTCATGTCGCACAAGTGAGGGAAGGCATCCGAAGCTCCAACCGACGTTAACAATAAAGAATCATGGATGCCGTTTTATACCCCATACTATCGAAGATGGGGTGGACCGGAAGCATAATGCATATGAAAGATAAGCGATGGACAAAAGCTGTTAGTGACTGAATTCCTTGGGATATCAAACGTACTGCAGAAGACCACCTCCCCGATGGTCAGAGTTCTTCGCGAAAAGTCTAGAAGGAATATTGTGAACGAATCGCTATAGCGAGCAGAACCTACTGGGCGACAAATGATACGAGTAATATGCTGACAGGCGGATAGCTACCTGCAGCCTTATTTCTATTTTTGTTGCCGATACCGCACTGCCAGATTCCTAAACGCTAAATTTGATTTTTCTTTCTTTGCCTTTTGTCTCGCTCATGTCTTACTGACATCCACGTTTGCTAACAAATTTAAGAGCATTTTGAATTACATATTGCAGTACACTGGTATTTCTTTCAATATCAAAACAAATGTTTGATGGATGGTGGTAGGGTGAAGTCGACAACGAATGTTCTCGTATGTATCATATAGTGGGCCAGAGAGTTGAAGAGATATCAACAACTCGTAACTTACCCCTCTACTACATTAAGCGATGACTTCTCTTTTTTAAATATGTACATAGCCACGACAGAGCTACTGATATTGTTGATTGGTCAAGGATACTTCCGTGATATTAGATCGACAGAAAATGCGTGACAACAAGAATGACTATATGAGATAACATGTTTTAGCCCTTTGTCCAACGTCTTCAACTCCGTTTATCTCTGCATTATCATTACAACCGATGCAGTGTACACCGAATGTGGACGGTGCCTGCCCTGGAAATTTTTTCTGCTGGTTCTCCACAACAGCCACTTCAGTGAATGCTTTCTATTGTTGCCGTTCACCGGATAGCATTGACACAGGATGTTAGTAATAAAACTCTTACATTCATTATATTAAGAAATGTGCTGTGTTTTAGACTGCCCACCACAGTTAATGCCAGTACCTGGTGATGGTGGTGCACAGTACAAATACTGCTCGCCATCAGCGCCTTTAAACGATGCTACTCAAGGATGTGGAGTTAACAGACACTGTCAATTCAGTACAACTCTAGAGAGGTGACTGATAGCATATGGCAGTTACAAGCTACAATCAGCATAAAAAATTTCTAATTTCAAATGACCTTGCAAACACATATTATTGAATTGTAGCTTAGGTGTCAGTTGCGCTGCATAAAATACTTCTAGTATCTAATATACTTGCATTACTCAACATATTTCACGAAACGGAAGACAGTCATCATAACCCGAGCAATTTCCAGGGGAATTAGAAGCGACCACTTCAGCTAGGGGATAGGTACCATAGTTATACTGGCATCATTTGTCGGCTTAAATATGAATGATATCAGATACATATGCTGCGGATTGGAATCTGATGTCCGGCTACCAAACGTTTGCCCACCACAGCCGGCTAATCTTGTTCCCGTAGAACTTGCTGGCAACTACCGCACTTGCAACCCGTAAGTATTTTACATTATTTGTGCTTACAGATATAAAAATTCAAGGAGATAATTCACCGTTATCTTGGTGAGCAAACACGAAGTAGTTATTATAGCATTTGTTTATCCACAATAGCTGACGTTTCGGCGGTTTTGCCTGCTTCAGAGCGAGGAGCGATCAAATTGGCACGCAGTTTACTCATCCAAACGCTTTCATAACCTCAGCAGATAAAAGTTAAAAATAAATCATCAATTTTAACTTGTTATTTACTGCCTATTTTTTTTTAACCGCAGGGTATATTTCGAAATATAGCATTCAGTGATGCTGAAATATTTGCAAAAGTCCGGACCGCAGGTGTCTGCGGTGGGGAACGAACGCGCTATTGTCCTTTCCGGGTAGTAACGCGTTCACCACCACACCATGCGGATCCTTCGTTTCGCCTGTCTCTCAGCTAGTTCTATCGATCTTTTTCCATCAGCAATCATAAATCTTCATTCGCGTAATAAACGACTTATTTTGAAAACTCACGGTTTTGTTCTTTGTAAACCTCCAAGTTATTTATTGGGAACCAGCCACACAGTTTTTACATGCACGAAGAACGTGCCTCGCTCAAGTCAAAAAATCAGCTTGGAGCATGGCATGAGATCATGCGTGATCACACGACGTTACTTCTTGCGGTTCATTTTTGGAATTTGTCCAAAACACTTCAAAGTTTTACGCGTTGATGTTTTTGATTCCTTTGCGAGGTAGTGATTTTTACTTCGGAATTTCTCCGTTGTCTTTTTGTGTTATATGTGCTCAGTGGACTATTTGGTTCAACTTCATATTTACCCACTATATGTTCTATTTTAGTCTATCTAGAGCAGTCTACCCGTTTCATTAACGTATTCGTCCCCACATGCTTTACACGAGATTAGGTACACCATAACCGAACTGTGTCACCATCTTTACTGTTTCAGCATATGCGATTTTGCCTTATACATTGATGGCCATATAGGCGGTTACGAACTAGCTAGCGTTTTAGGGTGCTAGGTGTTATTTCAATTACTATTACCGTATTCTCTAGACCGAGTCCTTTTTAAGCTACGTTCTATGGCTGCACTTATTCAACCAGCCCTATTTCAGGTATGCGCGAAGTGGCACACCGCAGAGCTGCCCGGATAATTCAGCTTGTCTCTACACAGGAAACGAAAATGGCTTCATCTGCTGTCGCATACAGCTGGGTAATGGGAAAGCGTAAAAGGTGGTCAATGATTTTAAACAAGGTCACGGTCACCATTTGGCATGTATGTGGGCACAGTATATCATCATACTGTGACGCAGAACTCATCTAGGCTGTCCTTTCTAAGTTATTCTGTGTTGGCTTAATTTTTGGTTCAGCATTCAATGTTCTTATACATAAATTCCTATTGTTCATTTCCACCTTTTAGATTACCATTCGGTAATGATTCTGCAGCGAAAAGTCTTGTTATGTATATCAGTGCCCATCTTAGTCCTTCATTACTTTTACTTGCATCATCACACTTTTTTTTCACACCATGATTGCTCAGTCAATACTTTCTTTTCCATGGAATAGGCAAGATTCCTAGAAATTCATCACCGAATTCGTGACAATAATCCTCTTTTCACGTTGGATTAGCATGTCAGTGTAGTTGTTTGCTATCTGGATTATAAATTATACCGTATGATTGACGAGCGGCGCTCAAGACAATCGAATGTGATGTCACGAGTTTTGAGCTCACGAGAAACAAGAAGAAAGTGCTATCGACTATTAATAGTAAGAGAAATAAGGCGATATATGAAGGATGATAGTGTTGTTTGTGTGGATTACAAATATAAAATTGCTTAGAAGACTGGTCTGGCGGATGGGGCCAGCTAAAGGTGACAATTAGCGTAAGCAAAAATGCTGGATTGTTTCAACTACTCCATCGACCTAAATATCTTCATTATTGCAAATTATTACCGGTGGGCAATAAGTTAACAACCGTCATCTCTAAAAGGCATTGCCAAGCCTGCTGAATACACAGGGGTGGTGCTTTACCGCCCTGAATTCCGAATTGATGAAGAACCGTATGGCAACATGGAGCAACTGTGGGTGATTGACTCAAATTACTGCTTTTCTGAAGAAAGTGAGGGCATGGAAACGTTAACCACAGTAAATATTTTATATCATCCACGTGTAAGCTTATGAATATAACAAGGAAACAAATTTGAGTCACAAATCTCTCGATCTTGCCATTTATATTCCATAAATCATTGATAAAAATGCTATTTGTTAATGGGTGAGATTCCCCATAATGCAGTTGTTTTTCTAAACAGAGTTATTTTTTTGTTTACATATATCTGTCGGTTCACCATGGTAGGAATCACAACAAACCACAATTTAGATTCTGCCGATGTTTTGATAGTTATTCGTGAAATGGTAGGAAAACAGAGGGAGACACGATAATGAGAGAAGTCAATGGTGAATTGGTATTTGCTAAGTCGTGAACATGACAATAAGAATATTTGAACCAGAAGTATCTACTGGCAAAAAAGTTAGTGCATAGGGAAATTACACTGAAGTTGAACGTTAGGCATATAGAACCGCTAGGTAGAAAACTGGCTGAAAGAAAGACGAAACACTCAGTGGTGCAGTCGGCGGTAGTTGAGCCCCGGAAAGGGAAACCGCGAGTTGGTATCTGGCCTGAAGTCCAAGTTTTGCAAATATCTCAGCCTCATAGTCTCATATCATACCCTCCCGTAAAAAATAGGGATAGGCAGTAAGCAAGAAACTGACTGTTGCGATTTCGATCTCCAAATTGAATCTAGTGGACTATCACTTCAAATATCGGTAAACAACGACTAACACTATGGGAGATATGGCGCTGAAATCCCCACGTAAACAATTCATTAGGCGTAGGCACGAAGAGGTGCTCAACATGGACAATACTTTTTAGGTGCAAATTTTTAAGCGTTTTTCAAATCTGCAAAATCATATCAGCAATGGGTCACAAGTGATTGGAAATTATGAAAACCTGGGCAGGAATACTCATCTCACGTGAACAACACACAGGTGGTCTCACACCCAATAAGATGCTCTGAGATAAGCCAAATCGTCGAAACGTCAGCCATGGAATCACGAAAACAACAACTACTACCAACCTCGCATCAGCTTAATGATGGTAGCTCGTAAGAAAATGTAAACTTTATCAACTATTTATGCCGAGATTTATAGGAACTCGGTTTTTGTGTAAGAATACCTATATTACCGCGACAATACTATAAGAATGTGGCCACACTACTACAATAGAGCAGAAGTAGCTGTTTGTCACGAGCATCTTTTACCAGTGTTAATGAATCTGTGAAGCGCTCTGCAATTTTGCCAAACTCCTTGACGGCATTTTCTTGGTTCAGAAGACAAAACAAGCCTGCTATAAAACTATGACGACAGAATCCATCATTGCGAGAATCTGTAAACGAGAAACACTGCTACATGAGAATAAACAACAAAGGAATACACTAACCGTTGAGCTTATGCATATTGACGAAGAGAGTTAGCAACAAGCACACCACTGTGTTCGGTGGAATTGTCACATATGACTTATACACAGCTAACGACGGAGAACACAAGCCACAGTCGCGTAATAAATTTAATACAGGAACCACGTCAACAGGTACAGAGTCCGGAGAAGCAAGTAGAAATCTCAAAAAGATGCAGAAGTGAAGCAAATTATCGTAGCCTATACCAAATTTAAAAAAAAACACCTGTCACATGCAGATAGTGCAGAGAATAGCGGGGCTGCATGAAGTTGACAATGCTGCTTTCTTGAATAACACAACATGGACAGAAGAAGGAGCAGCTGGCCAGTCTTAACTACGCTCAACGTTAATGCGAATGAAATAATAATCCCAGAATAAAAAGTACACATCACTGAGAAGGTGAATATGATTCATTATTTGAATGCGATGGATTCGAGTACATATTCGGTGAGTTGTGCCGTCCCTAGCAGATCCATTCGCTCATTGCAGAATTAGCCACTGTTCAGGAAGAACTCGTTTGTAGTGCAACAAATATTTTGACCCACTACAGCCAGCGACAGCTTATGGGAATGATACAGAACGTTCTAGCGCTAACCATGACAAGGACTGCGCCTTCTATCTCATTTAATGGCACATCCCGCGTCTTCTGTACAAGGAGGGTGATCAGGTATCGAACTAGACAGAATTTAGTTCATCATGTCCAGAATGTTTTTCTTTACTGTTGCCGTGATTGAGGCGGTCTCCTATATTGTATTGGGCGATGAAGCGATGGATGCGAATGTATTAGCGAAAAAAAAAATCAGTTTCGCCATTTGTCTGCTACAGCCAGGCAAATGTAGCCAACAAGATTCCAAGTTTGTCTCCTTCAAAATAATCATCGAACTGTAAACGTTTCCATATCCTCTGCAAATTCTGGCCATTGGAGTCGCCTGACCACTGAAAACCACTGAAAACCAGTGTTTTCAACCACTGAAAAACTACCGCTGCAAGCGTTTTGTAAATCACAACGAATTCAAATTGTCACCTAAACACCTTGCAACTAGAAGAAAGGAGTACGACACAAAATAAAATATGGGAGAAATTATGAGAACTTTAAGAGCAAAAGCGTAATTCACCTTCACAATGAATTGTGGGAGAAGTGAGTTTCCTTGAATTAAACGTATTAACTGGTCATATTGGGTTGACTGCATAAAAACTTCATCGAAAGTGAACGATCCAACAGTCGTCAACAGCGTATTCAACAGTTTTAACGTATCTGAATCACCAATTATGGTCAAACACAAGCCGGGAACAATTTCCACAAAAATTTTAAATATTAAAAAGATAAGACTGTATGCCCTCGACGATCTACCATCACGTTAGCGACGATGGCTAGTTTTCTTGTGGAAGCCACATAGAATTACATCAATTTTCTTCTCATACACACTATGAACTCAATTCAACTTACACCGGTCGCACTGCCACCTCCTTCTTCCCTACTCCAAAAAAGGTTCCCTTGGTCCTCTTACAATTCTTGCCCTAGTTTTCTGCGTATTTTGTTCCTTACATTTTACGCATGCCATCTGTTTTGTATTACTCCACCTTTCTATAACATTTTCAACCATGTACGACAGAAAATTGTCCACCATCCAACCACGGTACTGTCAGCCCATGGTAGTTGGAAGAATGTAAATTTCGGTAACACAACTCATCATGTTGATGGCGAAAGATAACAAACAAATACTGGTCAAAAATTAAGTTTACAAGCTTGGATTATGTGGATGAAAGACGGAATGAACATTACTTTCTATTTAATACTACCCACGCTGAAAAAAGCAGAGGATGGTGAGTATAATGTGGACTCTTGTAGTTCCCAACGAAGAGTCCGAAGAAAGCGATTCAAGGGATTAGCCCAAAAATGACAATAATGTGCTCACTGGTGAATGGTCAAAAAGTGTAGTGCTTGAGTATCTGATAAGAACTAATCTGGAAGGGATCAACTGCTTCCGTTTCGATGCAATTAACGAACGTTTACCACCAATTATTTGCGGCACATACTTCACATCTAGTTGTAAAAAAGATCAACAGATAAGGAAATGTGGGAAGTGAAAACTGTTGATAAGGTCAAGGTTCCATTGCACTCTGCTTTCAAGTGAGAAATTTTATATAGGCAAGACTGAGATAGGAAACACTGGTCTCTTTTTAAATTCAAAGTTCTTGAGCTGGAAACAACGATAATATGCAGCTCTGAAAAACTACTGATTCATCTCAATTTGCGACATCTGGTGGAGATGACAATAGTACAAAAATAATGCATCAAAGTTAAAGCTAAAAGGATAAAGCTCTCAGCGTTGATCAATCCTGCCTGAGGGATGCGAAATGCATTCGACTTCATTAAGTATCGTTTGGAGGTGATTGAATGCATATCTGGTCTTTACTGACTCGACTCGAGTGACTTTAATGACTCGCGGCGGCCTACCGATCTATCGAGCCAGTGATGATATCCTCCCAGACAAGTTTGGTACCAATCTGCCGATCCCAGAGGAATGGAAGGCTTGGAGGTCATGGGCGCCAGGATCGACTCCACGTGTGTTGCACCGCGTCTCCGACCACTGCGCCACACGTGCCCATCAAAGTTGTGAACAGAAATGGGAAGAGCGTGCACACACACGGCAAAGACATGTCTCTTGTTGAAACTATCCTGCTCTTCCGAAATGGAATTTCATTCCGCAGCTAATTCATGTATAACAGGAACAAATTCGAAATCTAGTTATCGAAATCGTCCACTAAACACACATAAAAACTATGATGTATGCTGGTAGGGAATCCTCCAGAGGGTGAACTGTAGGTGAATGCAACTGATGAGTTTTACGGGTAACTAACCAAATGCAGGAAGACATCTGTATACTGATAATCGGTGTTTCTGGATGAAAGTTCGCTCGGAGGAAAGCTCAACTGATCAGCACGTTCGGCATGAACAGGAAACCACTAGCAAGTAGGTCATTCAGCAGATTCTGAAGGCAGGAGAGTTGAACATCCACAGAACCGGGAGCAGCATAAAAGTGTTAACGTGTACAGAGTGCGAATTAAGCTCAATTTTCTTATCTCCACAAAGGAAAAAAGGATAAAGCGTCCAGCATTGATAAGTCCTTTAGCGATTTGCTATACCTTTGTTCACAATAAGCAACTTTTAAGTGCCCGAATGAATACTTGGACTATATAATGACTTACGCTGGCCCATCAATGAATCAAATCACAGTGTTTTTATCCTGCAAAAGGATGGTTGGCTTGGTTAATGAGGAATCGAAGCGACAACGTATTGTGTGTTGAAGGGCACTTCAAACCACTATTATAAACGTGCCATTTTCTTCTGTCGTTTATGTACACAATATTTCTCCTCGACCTTGTTACGAAGAAAAGTTTGATGAACGCGCGAAAGATCTACCTTGAAATCGCAATGCACAATTTGAAAGCCTAGGTCCTCTTGCATTTCACGCCGCTAAGAGTAAGAGTGACTTACACACAATTAGCCGTCTCCTAAAAGAAACTCAAAGTAATAATCGAGACGCTGTGAAACCAGTAATATTAGACAATAGCAAGAGTTCAGGATTCTTCGCCTGTTGTCATACGCGCCAAGGACGTGAGGATTAGATGCATGCAGTACAAAACTCTTTTTATAGATTATACCAACAATAACCTCAAGAAGCGTAAACTGCAAAACACACTGATATTTGGTATTGGTTATAAATCCTTTTCTAAATTTTATTTTATATGACCCGCCTTCACTTCTGCTGTGCGGATCCCAGCACTTTTCACATTCGATTCCTTTCCTCGCATCCCTTATCCACGAAGATCTTTCAACTTCTACGTCCTTGAGTTGATTCTCCTTGGAGTCCTGAGATAGCCTGGTTGGAGCGTCCCCAATTGGACTGCAGAGAGCGATTTTTCCTGGACAAGTCCGGTAGCAATTTCCATGCTTGTGATGACCGACATAACTACTACTGTGCTATCCGCCCTTTTGGTTACAAATAGCATGTAAAAAGTGTAAACATAAGACTTTTAAATTGGAAAGTAAATTCGTTTGAGTAGGACGTGATTGGAGACCTGTGATTTTTCCAGGGTATACTGCATAGAAGCACAATGATGAGCACGCAGTACCTGAGTGCTCGGTTGACACCTGGCACAATGCTGTCAATGTACAGATTGGATATAAAAAGTGGAGCAAAATCGGCTAATCTGCCACCTCTAATTCTGGGTTAAAATCAATCCATGGTCCACCAATCCGCAAGTGTTAATTTATTCCCAAACATTCGTTTATGATGAATTTAACAATGAGAGGGAAAGAGAAATATAACAGTGGTTAAGATATTACGTTTGTAATGTCGGCCAATTCTAGTGGGATGCAACTATACAAGAAGAGCCCTAGAAGCTTTCCTGCTGATAATGATGCATAACAACTACCAAACCTTATGAAAGCTCAGTCTGCCGATTACTAAATTTAAGTTTTCGTACATAAGAACCTCTCATTTTACTGACTGACCTAACATTTTATTCCTAGGCCTAGGTGGCCCATAAATGATGACAAGATGGAAAATGTAGAAACTTCACCTCAAGAGCCTAAAAATTGTATAAATAAATTAAGGGCATTTACGTACCATTAATGCAGGTTTCTATGTCGTGACTGAGAATAATTCGTAGAGAATTAATTGCTGTCGATGGAATCCACCTCTAAAGCGTAATTCGTTGATCTCTAAGGTCCATTAATAAAACAGTCGACAATAACTCATAAGGAAAAAACACCTCAATAGAATCGATAATTTTTGAAGAAAGTACATCTTTCTTCGTCTTAATTTCTCGCCATTTCATGCTGTCTTCCATGTAACGATTAAAACTAGAAATTAAAAAGATTCGACATAAAAATAAATGACGCAGCAGATAAAGTAAACAGTAAATGTCCATGCAAAGCATTTAAGTTACTTAGAATTCAGGGCACTCACGTTGGATTTGAGTGCTTCAATAACAAATTCGTAATGACGAGCAAAGCTTGGGTGGAATTCACACCACTTGATCCAGTTTGCTAAAAAATGTAAATGTAATATTAGTTCACACAATGCATGAAAAAGCACCTTATCATAATCTCTACCTCTGCCATTAGCGATTCATAACAATACTTACTAGGATAATTGGACGGCGCATCCACATTGGTTGTACAGACCCCAGCACATTCCCCATTCTTCGAAGTTTAGCTGGCTTAGGCATTGTATTTTCCTGGAGTCTCGAGGTTACCAAGGTCAAAGTCTGCCCCAGGTCGTCACCACCACAGACAATAGCCGTCATTGTGGATCAGAGGGAGATTTGCCACTGTGCGACTAGTTTGATACCTGAACGGTGATGGGTCCTGGTTCTGCCTTACTCTTAGCTGGGTTTCCTGATGGAAAGGCCGGACTCCTCAGCTTGGAAGACCCTACCGGGGGGATGAATCCCTCTGCTGTACATCGTAACCAGACACCCAGGAACACCCCACAGCAACGATGAGGCGGCAAACCGTTGGGAGGATTCTTAACAATATATTAACGAATAAGCCATCCCTTCGTTTGACGTGTCTAATGAGTGACATTCGATCAAATTAATTTAGAAGAAAACGAAACAAACTGGTTTTTCGTATCTGAGAATATTTAGTAGAAGCCAGTCTTCTTACAGTAGTATTAGCTATGCGCCTTTTTTCCATCACGTCCGTAGTCATCTGCATAAGGATACAGTCTACTTCCGCTCGCCACATATCGTATCCATTAATATCAACATGTCCACACATATATATGAAAGCCCGATGAAACGAATGAAGAGTGTCCGATAACTTTTTCAACAGATCTGAACTAAATCACTGTAAACTGCTGAGGCATTGAAGGATAGTAAGTTTCAACTCTCGCAACAACCTTCTAATGAACTTGGCATATCAGATACAGTCAATAACAGTGGAAGCTCTGAAGCTAATTCACGCCGTATTCCTTCTTCAAGCAACTCCTAAAGGTAAAAGCATACAAATTTTGTTGTTACTTAAAAAAAATTCCGTACCTTTGGATTTACATTGACGATTCCCACCTTCCTTAGCGCCATTCTTGATATACCAAGACTTAAATTTGAAATCGTATATGTGGCCTCAGCAAAATGGAAATTTTCCTCAAAATCTGCCCTTGTCCTAACCTAAATCTGTCTCATAAGAAGAAAGATAAAGGTCTCAGCACCCCTTAGGGATGAGCTATGCATTCGCCTTCATTGAGCATCGTTTGAACGTGATTGAATGCATATCTGGCCTTTACAGTGACTCACAGTGGCCTACCGATGTATCGAGCCAGTGTTATTATCCTCCCAGACAAGTCTGGTATCAAGTCGATCCCGGAGGGTTGGAACGCTTGGTGGGCAATGGGTGCGGGAATCGATCCCATGTGTATTGCAGGGCGCCTCCGACCACTGCACCACACGCACCCTCAATCAGTCTCATGCCTATTATTATACAATTATTTTTAAACAGGAATTCAAGAAACTTACAACAGTCTTGTCCATATTAGGCTCCCAACGCATCTGTAATAAGGGAGATAGGGTATTTTTTAAGATAGAAAACAGTTTGTGTGGAATAGTTTGCAAAATAACACGTAGACGACGTTCAAGATGAAACGAATAGGCACGACCAATTAGCCTCAATAAGTGGATTGAACGAGAGTTAGTGTGTACAATTGTTGCGTAAACTATAATTATCGGTTACTGCTAACTTTTAACGTTATTTCAGCAGAAAACAACTTACTTCTTTCGTTCGTCATTTTCAAACTGCTCACATAACACGGAAATAGAGAGTGATAACTTGAAGAAAAGTGCGCGAAGTGCATGAGCGTTAGAGGACTCTAGTATTCTACGTTGAATCCTAGGAGTCCAATCATCTAAAAACTTAAACTTCGTGAAACTTTCAAGCAGTCATGAAAAACATCAGTAACTATACATTTTTACCTAGAACAGGCCACAGATACGACGGATCTGCGCTTCGACGCAATCTTCGTTCCTCTTCTTCTCCTACACTATATAAAGCGGAAAGTGAATCTAAGCGCGATTCTAGTAATCGCAAATGCTGTGCAAATGCAATTCTTCCGCTCAATTCTAACATCTCGCCTACCTAAACAAGAAACTATCTCTAAAAACACACTTTTGAAGGCAGAACTATCCACAATCGATTTAATCAATATAGCCAGATCAAATCTGACCTGTATGATTCTCTTCTTGATTTGCAAAACGAACCCGCTATTTTGTTTGCTATTGGGTTCTAGGCCCTCCAGCGTTTCCTTCATCAATAGAAACCAGTCACGTAGCTTTGCTGAAACAATACGGACTGCTGCAGCTGAATACTAGATATCTCTATCACTTCTTAGCATAGAAGTATAATTTATCCCACTTTTTTTATCCTTATTAAGCGGACCAAAATCCTGTGAAAGAAACTGCACCATCTCATTGATCAGTGAACAAATAGAAGATGTCAACTTCTTAATGCTCTCCTCCTTATTACGTAGACACTCGTTGTAAGCCTATTAATATTGTATTATTAACAATATGGAACATTGAAAACCCACCCTATCTCTGACTGGAATCGAAAAAGTAACATACAGTGAAAAAATCCATTTCAAAATTTGCTATCCGTAGCAGCAGAACAAGCAGCTGAACGTTGAGTTGCGGATGAACATCAACAGCTTGAACATAGGATAACGACTTCTTTGTCACCGTTTCAGCTAAAAATTATACGTTTGGATGAGTCAGTCGCATGTAAGTTTGACCTTTCCAAGCTCTGAAGAAGGCGAAACCGCCGAAACTGCAGCTATCGCATGCTAATAAATTCTGTAATATGTGACCTCGTGTTTGTTTATTGAAGAAAAACAGCGAAAAATTATGTGGTTTAAAAGAGTTCATCGACTACGATGACAGAATACGCTGCTTGTGTCACGAAGATCCAAAAAACTAATATCTAGGAGACTACACAACCATATGGTAAGAACAAAATTAATTTTAAAAAAAGCGACGTGTGAAAACAGTAATAGAGAATAAAAAGCAATAGTGACGAATTCAGTCCCAATAATAATATAGCCACAATGATGCTGAGATATTTGCAAAACTCCGGACCGCAGGTGTCTACCGTGGAGAGCGAACGCGTTATTGTCCTTTCTGGGGGCTAACGCCTTCACCACCACACCATGCGAGTCCTTCGTTTCGCCTGTTTCAAAAACGCAGTAAACAAAAAGGTTAACATAATAATCATAACATAGCAACTATAACAACAATGCTCAACAGTAATAAAAAACAATAAAGATAATTAATGGCGATAAATAATAAACAGAAAATAAATAATTATAACCAGTAGGTCTCGTTCACTCTAGGGATTTCGGAAACAAAACTTCTTAATATCGTCACTTTTTATCTACGGCATATTCTTTTTTAGTGGCAGGATAGTATTTGAAATATATCCATTAAGACGATGAGATATTTGCAAAACTTTGGACCGCTGGCGTCCGCGTTGGAGATCGAACACGCCATTACCCTTTCTGGGGGCTAACGCATTCACCACCACACCATGCGAGTCCTTCGTTTCGCCTTTCTCTCCGCCGTGTTACTGACTTATATTTATAGGTGCAAAATTTCATAGTTGCGTGGTATGAAACACTTCCAACATTACAATTTCCAGCGTAAGTTCAGCTGTGCTCAGTTCTCAGTGATCCTCCATCCTGCTCAAAGAACGTTCAGCTTTCCGAAGCACACGTTATTGGGGCGGGAGCAACCGTGGAGCCAAAAAGGTGAGCACAGAGTTGGATGCTTTTTGCCCTCCTCATTACACCTTTATTGCTCTTGAAAGCTCTGCAAGGTGTTGTTTTCTCGTTCTCAATCCATGAGCTAAATCGTAGATTTCACAAAGCTGTACCATCCAAAGGTATTACCTTCACTAAGAGCGCACGGGACAACAAAAACAAAGGTGTTTCTCATGATCGCAGCCTAGAATTCCAGTTGAACTCCAATCTTTTCTCAGGTTTGTCGAATGTCCTGGTTATGTAGAGTTCCCATGACTGTTTCTGTTTCAATTAAGTCGGAAGTCTTTTTTAAAAGTATGATAAAACTGACATAGAGTCTGTGTACCCTCGTAATACTCCATTAAATTTCATTACCGTTTCGATATGTTTCTGAATGCTTTTTGAAATTCTGCATGACCATCTTCTGTAACAACATGGTCTTCCTGATCCCTACTGATTAGGAAACCTGCATTCGAAATAAGATATGAAAAGCCGAACTGGCACATCAACGAGTACTCGCGGCTGACTCTTCAGATTTACGAGTTCTATCCTTTCTGAACTGGATGTTGTGCAGTTCTTCGTCGACGAGATGACATATTGAACGGTTCTCTTTAGAACCATCTTTTCATTGTCTTTCCGCAGTTTTACAATCTCGTACGTGGTGGTTGCCTATAGGGAAAGAGATTTCACGTTAGCGTCTTGGTTTGGATACTGAAAGAAGCAGACGGTTCTTTGGTGAGCTTGGAACTCTCAGATTTTGAAAGCACTAATGTGAAGGCGTTGAATGAAGCATTAGTATTCTGCATCGATAGTGTAGATAACGGTATAGATAGATTACGTCGTAGTAAACTAGAGCATCTTTCCAAAAGTCGACTAATGACCTGAATAAATCCCAATTTATGTTGGTTTCGGGACTTCGTTTTTTGAACTTTGCGGTCCTCCTTCGAGAAAAAATGAACCTTGTCAGAAGGGAGGACGGTTTAGTCTCGTTTAAAATTTCGAGAAAGCAACGTGAGCTACAGGAAAGCTCTAGTTTACTACGACGTAATCTATCTCATTACGGTAATCTTCATTGACTCCCATGTCCAAAGTTGATAAGGGTGCTTCTGGAATTGTAGGTTACTGTGAATATCCGTGATCATAATGAAAGCATCAACTCAAACAATGACCCTTTCATTCCATTCCATTTCGTGAGTTTTGACGCGAAATTTTCGGAGCGTCCAATTGTGCTAGTTGGCCAGTGAATTAGGGAGTTGATCGGATTTGTCTTCTGTCCGCCAACTGTACGTGGAATGCCCGAATTTGTACGAATTCGCCACGCTGGACCTTTCTCCATAACTGCCTTGAACAACCTCGAGTTTGGATTATAACAGTTTATAGTAACAATAAAGATACAATAATAATGTGTGGTATTTGATGATATGTAAGCTGGGTGGATACGAGCGAGATTGAAAAGAGAAGTGACACACTTGAAGGAAGTTAGGCGGACACTGGAGTTGAAGCACTGAAGAATTGAGGGACTGGATGATCAGCACTGGGGGTTGGAACACAGGCACTGGTAGATTGGAAGACAGACACTAATCTCTATGACTGCTGGTCCTCCCTATATTTTGTCTGTAATGGGTGGCATTTTACAGAGGGAGTCAGAAATAGTGCTGATTAAACGCATGACGCGGTACATGCGAAGTACATCAGATAAGACGGTATGCCAGAGGCTTCGTCAAAATAGAACTTTATCAGATAGCGAAGGAATAGCTCGTACAGAAAGGTTATATGAAAACGACGCAAAGGCTTATCAAAAGGTCATGTGAAAGAGATGAAATAGCTTGTACAAAGGCTTCTACCCAAAGTACATGTCGAAAAGGTCTAAAGACTTATACATTATGAGTGGATAGATTGTAGTTATAAGTAAATAGTTAGTATAGGAAACATGTGATTATAGAGAATAGGAACTATTTAAGGAATAGTTACTATATCAATCATAGAACTGAAGTTGTCAATAACGAACTTAGATGGTAAAGTTTTCTCTTGAAAAATTCTCCAAGTCTAAATAGAACGCTCCAACCTCGCTTTATTCACAAGTTGACGTTTGGGAGCATAAAAAAAAGTGAAGCTCTCGGTGTTAATCAATCCCTGAGGGATGTGCTATGCATTCGACTTCATTAGGCATCGCTGGAGGTGATTGAATGCATATTTAGCCTTCATAATGACTCGCGGTGGCCTACCGAGACATTGAGTTAGTGATGATATCCTACCAGACAAGTTTGGTACCAATTCGATGATCCCGGAGGGATGGAAAGATTGGTGAGTCTAGGGTGCGGGGATTGATCCCATGTGTATTGTAGCGCATCTTCGACCACTGCGCTATACGCCCTCCTCAGGAATAGAAGATGGAAACTATTAAGATAAGTACTGGTCTACATCTTTTCCACTACTACCGCATGCGCACGAGACTCCGGTTGTTCGCTGTTCAAAGGAATTGCAATCTATGGCCAAACTCGTGTTCACGAGAACGCGAACGCGGTCTACTCTGTTTTCGCATGTTCCGAGGAACAGTTCTTCTCGACAACAAAGACCTATACTAACCTCGCATTGGCTCAAGAAGATCAGTGTATCAAATCATATAAATAAATATATCAACTATTTATTCCGAGATTTATAGAAAGTTTGTCTTCTGAGTTCTTCCATTAGATTAGCATATTAGATAAAATATTCCTAATGTCTTTTCTTTTATTTACTGCCTATCCTTTTTTCATGGCAGGATATTATGTCGAATGCAACCACAGGGATGCTGAGATATGAAGAAAACTCGGAACCTCAGTTGGGCTCGAACCCGCAGTTACCCTTATCGGGGCTCACGTGCTACCCAATATAACAATAATTACCAATTAATTAATAAATAATAAATGTTACGATAGTGGTAGACAATGATAATAATAGTAATAATAATAATGATAGTTATGCCAAAGCTAGTATTAACAACAATTATAATAGCAACAAAAAAGAAAAGTGATCTTCAACGATAACAATATTTTAAAAAATAATAAGAAAGACGATAATTATAATAAGTAAAAAAAAACGACAATGAAATAAGTTCGGCTTAACATTTGGGTTTTTACAACGCTAATAATGGAACTCACAAGTATGAAGTATTAACCACCTCAGCGAAGAGTTGTACTGGACAATCAATCGAGAATGTGCGTCGAAGTCGATTGGTGGAATTTTACCCTTGAAAAAAGATTTCAAGCGTTGTCCCAAGATTTTCATTTTTTCAAATCCATGAGATCCAACACAGGTCAGATCAAAACGTGCCATTTTTACAGATATAAAGTAGTCATGACACAAGATGTTAAAGGTTACTGGTTTAACTTTTTAGAAAATGTTCCAAGTAAGAACCACCATGGTGTGAAGGTTGCTGCCCGACATTCCCGGCACCTGGTTAACTGCAAGGTAGAAAATTTTAACCAGAAAAAGATTTTCGCATTACTACTCAGATTTAAGGAAAGAGTTTCCTGACTAGCAATAAAACCTGTTTCACTATTCTGCACAATGGACCATCCCTCGTAGCAAATAACGATACATCATATGTGATTCATTCATTCCTTCCACGCTGCTTAATTCGCATCTGTTTTTTTTTCTATGACTTCTGTACTTAATCGAGAGGTTATCGCAGATGTTAGGTCGGGCACAGTAGGAGGAAAGATGAACTTCACGCCTGATAGAGAAAACTATTTTGCAGATATTTTGTCAAAGCACAAAGCCTGGCTGGTAAGGGGACTAGCAACATAGCAAGAGTTCCACGGATGAGTACTTCTGATGTCTACTTTAGATGGAGGTGTACAAGAAACGTATAAATCAAATATGATTCGTATGGTGCGCTATGAAACTCTATGCAGCGTCGTACGTCCCGTTACGCAAAATTAGAATTGAGTGTTATGTCTGAAACTCTAAAACGGAAAACTGGTTATATTTGAGTTGCTCTAGATCGCAATCATTCTGGCACAAAAAAGACACCACGGTACACTAAGGAAACAATTTCATAAAAACTTTGCACAAACTACTGTGCAATAAGCTCAAAAAGAATTTCCAGCAATTACTGAGCTAAACCGATCTAGCTAAGCTATCTAAGATAATCTAAAGCTAGGGCAAGTAAAAACCTTTTTCGTCATTTTAACTTGTTAACGTCGCTTCAACAATCATGACAAGGATTTTCCATTTAAAGGCGGTAGCACTCAGCATAACAAGTTCAGCTCTTGTGAAAGCAGTGATATAAAAGAAAAACGCTTTGTAAATTTTGTTAGTGAGTTCACAACGAACATAGAAAAGACCCACAAAGAGGAATGTACGGGGTGAAAAATTCGGAAAAGGAAAGCTTTGTAACTTCGTTTCCTGAATACGTTTCAGTAATAATTTTTTTTTTGAATACCGCACTGTTTTATAACAACGAAAAGCTTACTTTGTTTGTTTCCATTCCGTTTGAATTACGTCAATTGCAGTGATGCTAATATATTTGCAAAGCTCCGGCCCG
Organism: Angiostrongylus costaricensis; assembly: GCA_900624975.1. Lineage (NCBI taxonomy): Eukaryota > Metazoa > Nematoda > Chromadorea > Rhabditida > Metastrongylidae > Angiostrongylus > Angiostrongylus costaricensis. The sequence goes on from UYYA01003938.1 coordinate 224,602, forward strand.
CAAGTGTCTGCGGGGGATCCAATCCGTTATTAGCCGTTCCGGGGGATAGCATGTTCACCACCATACCATGCGGTTTTTCGTTTCGCCTTTCTCTTAGCCGTGTTTTAACCTATAGGTGCTATCAGCAATTACCCGTCAACGGGATTGATTTGGGGAGCACAAATCTGCACTGAACCTAGTTAAGCTGAGGCTGTAGTTGAAATCACAATGTTAGCCTTTTATTTGCTGCCTACTTCAATTTTTCACTGCAAAGCACTATATGAGTAATAGCAATAATAGGATAATAACGTGTTCGTTCCCCACCGCAGAAACCTGCGGTCCGGAGTTTTGCAAATAACTCAATACTATTATGGCTGCATTCACATAGTAGCCTGCCATGAAAAGTTGTATTACGCAGCAAATAAAAGGTTAACATTATGGCGATTGCATTCTTGACAAGTTTTCAAAGTCATAATTTCAGATATCAAAACGATAATTTTGAAAAATCTACTTCAACAATTCGAACTCCATCGTACCCAGCGCAGGTAGCTTGAAGCATTAAAGGTTTATGGAGTCAAGGAAGTGTTAACGAATGCCCAGTCTAAATATGGATTTCAAAAATTTCGTCGCCACGAAATCGGTGTTGAAGATGAGAACGCTAGCGGACTTATGCTACTGACGACGATGAATAGAAGGCTTCCCTACAAGCAAATACATGCAAAACGGTTCGAGAAGTAGCGGAAGAACTTGGTGTAAACATATCAACGATTCGGAACATCCAAAGAATTTAAAGTCGAAAAAGGTCGATAAACGGATGCCGTACGTACTGGCAACACGCGCTAGTGAAGCTGCAAAGGTTCAACCACCTGGGCCACGGAACTCTGCCTAATCCACCATTACTTTCCTAGCAACTGCCACTTCTTCATGCAACTCCACAACATTCGGAACGGATAATGCTTCAGAAACCAAGCCGAGACTAAAACTTCATTCAACGATTTCATCACCTCCAGAACTTCAGAGATCTGAGCAACTTGAATCCAAAAACTTGTTTCTCGTTTACGAATCGTGCAGATGCTAACGGTTATTTCGATCAATAAATCTTGCTCCGAGCTGAGATATGCCACTTTAGAGATACAGGCTGGAATCGTACATTAATTTGGGAACGATAAAAATAAACATCTGCTCAATAAGGATAAAGGATAAAGCTCTCGGCGTTGATCAATCCCTGAGTGATACGCCATGCATTCGACTTCAATAAGCATCGTTGGAGGTAACTGAATGCATATCTGGCCTTTAGAATGACTCGTGGTGGCCTACCGATGTATCGAACCAGTGCTGCTATACTCTCAGAAAAGCCTTGTACCAATTTACCGACCCCAAAGAAATGGAGAGTTTGGTGAGCCTGGGGCACAAGGATCGGTTTCACATGTATTGCAGGGCGTCTCCGAATACTGCGCTACACGTGTCCTAGGTCTTCTCATAGCACATAAACTCTTCAAATGGTTCCTAAAATAAGATGAATTTTATGAGTATGGAAATATAATCTAACCCATGATCCATAAGAGGCATATTGCATAAGAGAAAATCGTGAGCACGGAATTCCTTACCGAAATGACTTGAGTACGAATAAGAACCCTAACAAAGAGCACGAAATACTTGTGAAGGACTGCAGAAATATAACCAACATAATGTTTAACGTTTTGTTTTCTGCCTCCTACAATTTTCATGGCAGGTTACTAAGCGAAATACAACCACAACGTTGCTGAGATATTTGCAAAACTCTGGACCGCAGGTGTCTATGGTGGGGAACGAACGCGCTATTATCCTTTCCGGGGAGTAACGCGTTCACCACCACACCATGCGGGTCCTTTGTTTCGCACGTCTCTCAGCTATTTCTATCGATCTTTTTGCCACAGCAATCACCCATTAGCGGGGTTGATCTGGGGAGCGCAAATCGGCATAAAACCCAGTTAAGCTATGGCTGTAGTTGAAATCACAATGTTTAACGTTTTGTTTTCTGCCTCCTACAATTTTCAGAATCGATTTTCACATCGATAGAAATAGCTGAGAGACGTGCGAAACAAAGGACCCGCATGGTGTGGTGGTGAACGCGTTACTCCCCGGAAAGGACAATAGCGCGTTCGTTCCCCACCATAGACACCTGCGGTCCAGAGTTTTGCAAATATCTCAGCAACGTTGTGGTTATAACCAACATAGTTCCAGTTATCAGTAACACTGCGGATCGTATTTCTAACGGTAGCAAACAGTTAAAATAGGAAAAAAGCTTCCGATCACACTAATAAACATCATACTTGTTTCGTACTAAATTCTTCAAAGAAAATCTCATCTCAACAAGTGGGCTTGCGATGGAACAAGAAAGAGGCAGCAATGGTAAGCCGAATATTCCGAGGACTTGAAAAAAAAACTAGACGAGAGAAATAAACCGCACAGCCCAGCTTTGTCAGTTCTTTAATAGCTCATGTTTGTTATAAAGATATAAACTTCGACACGTTGTCTTGCGCATAACACAGAGGGCACATGAACAACATCTCGTAAAGCACAACAGACCCAAGTTCTTAAATGGTTTCTTAGCCTACAAAAGTAAATGGAAAAAGTTATGTGATGAGAACAGTCCAATCTAGATTGACGACAAGAACAATGCAGCGACTAAATGCAGTGGCGAAATTAGATCGATTGTTGAAATTGACCGTTTACGCATCTGTATAATGTTTGCAAATGCCGATAATTTCCAAACAACCAGAGCATTTCATAAACTGAGGACTTGATCGATTTGTAAAGGAGAATCTGTCTGCCCTGTCGTCCTGATAGCTTACGAAAATTTACCAGAATGTTTCCTAATACTGAATTTGTTGGAAATCCAAATTTCGAAACGCTTGAACTTCCACAGTTTTAATGTAGAGATAACAGCTGTAGAGATCAGGGATGCATTCGCTAACTTCAATGTCGTACTGCTTAGTGGTGAGTAGAATTTTGCCCGCTTTCGATCGATTCATTGCTTGAGATATAAATAACGATAGTTATAAGCGAAAAAAACACTCATGTGCTTCAAAAGATTACAAATGAATCATGGCAAAAATAAGGAAGTGTGCAGCTTTTCAGCAACAATCCGTGGATTCTAACTGTTCTTAGCCTAGTTACTAACTAGTTGGTACGGCCCACTATGGCCTGGATATGCTTGTTTAATGCTGAAAGCCCACAATACTTTTGGCTCCATACGATTCATACATAACTAGTGAATGGACGAATGCTTTACGTGACTCGTATTCAAACTTCTTATATGAGCTGGCGTCAAGGAAAGAACATAAGATTAATGGACGTCTAGATAACTTGAAAATTTTGTAAATTATCAGACAAAAACATCACAACAATCAGAAATCGGTACCAACCTGTGGAATAGTTAGTCTCTCTAAAGTACTGTAGTGTAACGACGCCATTTCCTTCGCCTTCTTGATATCCATTTGACTTGTGATTGCTGCAAAAGCGGCACGATATTGTTGCCAAGCATCCATCACATTGACGTTCAGACCCAAGCCAAGTTGGAGCACCTGACGATTCAAATAACAATCTTCATTAATATGTCTCAAAGATGAGTACCTACCCAATAATCACGGAAGAAATCTTCAACAATTTTACGCATTCTAATATGATCGGTCTTGAGCACGGACTGCTTGAAGAGAAGGCAGATAAAAATCCATTTAATTAACGTGTTCCTATCCACATGCAGTTTCCCAAAGTCACTCGCACCCTGGTAAATAGACATAACCGAACTTATAGATAAAAGTGAAGAATTGATCATAACTATTCACCTCTTTATGGATGGCTTCACAACAAGACAAGCATCTATCAACAAATGATTCACTGACTTTCAAACGCCTAGAAATGGAGAATAACCACCGACAAAGAGGAGAAAATCTAGAGAAGTGAACTTACTCAAACAGGTACTTCGTTCCTGTGGGAGGATTTACTCTTAGAAAATCGACTAAGAAGTCCATATTACGCTGTTCATCACTGAAAATCCGCAAAAATAGTTTCTTGCATAAGCAATTATAAATGAAATGTTCACGACAATAATTTTCACAGATATCGCCTGTATCACCGGCATTCTATAAAATACTATTTTCTGTAACCTTCCAACGGTTTACCGCTCCATCGTGGCTGGGTCGTGTTCCTGGATGTCGGTCTGCGATGTACAGCGAGGAGATTCATCTCCTCGGCAGTCTTCAAAGCTGAAGAGTTCGGCGTTTCCATCAAGAGGCCTAGTCAAGAGTAAACCAATACGAGGATCCACAACAGTCCTGGTATCAAAGTCACATGATGGCAAATCTCCCTCTGATCCACAAGGCTGCGACTGCCTGTGGTGGTGATGATCTGGGGCAGAGTTGGCCCAGAGCAACCTCTGCATTCCAGGGAACCACAATGGCTAAACCAGCAAGGCTCCGAAAAAATGGAGATTGTGCTGGGACCTGCACAACGGGTGAGAACGGGCCGTCCAAGTATCCAAGTACATGTGTGATTATTGAAATTAGTACCTGTTCCTGTATATAGCAACAAATATCCTTTCTCGGATAACACCTGGTAAGAACTTCTCGAAATACAATAGAACAAGACCAATATAGAAAAGAATTTCTATGTCTACAACATCCAGATAGGAAACACCAATTCTGTCGTTACTAACTTGATCAGAGTACCTAAAGTTGCAATAAAGAGTGCAATGAAACTTTCAGCTAAAAGCAAATATCAATGACAAAGCATCGACATAACTCACTCTTTCAAACTGCACAAAAACATTGCAATTGTTTGGAAGAGCGTAGAGAACCGAGACAGCAGATCGCCATTCGTGTTGTAGAACTGGTCTTGAAGATCCTCAAAACAGAAGAGCAGGTACACATCACATACTGCTAATCTAGCACTCCATTAATCTAAACCTGTGTTAGAAACTTGCTAGCCAATACATTTTTGATTAAATGTTGTCTTTCACTTGGATACTTGGATAACCCATCAACACTGGTCGTGCGAGTCCCAGCATAATTTCCATGTTTCCGCAGTTCTACTGATTTAGCCGTGGTTACCTGGAGCCCCGAGGTCAGCCTAGCCAAAGCCTGCCTCGGGTCGTCACCACGGCTGTCGCCGCCCTTGTGTATCAGGAGGAAATTTGCCACCATGGGACTACTTAGATACCAGAACAGTGGCGGATCCTGATATTGGTTCACGCTTAGCTGAGCTTCCTGATAGAAACGCCGGACTCCTTCTTGGCTTGGGAGACCCTGCTGGGGTGACGAATCTCCTCGCTGTGCATTGCAGCCCGACGCGCAGGAACACCTCCCACCCACGATGAGGCCGTAAACCGCTGGGAGGATCTTGTCTTTTACAATCAAGACGCCTAAGGTGTGCTTGTTAACAGAAGAAGATCAGATGCAGCTTTTCAATCTAAGAAAGCATTTTAAGACGAAAACATTCCAACCTGACCAAGCTTAGAGACCTCTCACCAATACAAGTATATCAAATTGAATATTCGGATATACACTTTCTTCGCACTGAACCTTGTCAACAAAGCTGAGTACGTAGTAGAAAAATCTCTTTAGAACAAATAAATCTCATATCTGAACAGGTTTCTGACTAACCGCTAATCCCTCAGGAATATCCCAATTCTAAATTTCAGGGTAAACTGTCTCATTTATATGTTCAGAATCTTCTTTTTAAATTCAATACTGCAAGAAGTTTAACATGAGGTTGATGTCAGCTGGGGTACATGTTCACCTTCATAGACAGCGTAATAAAACAGCTTACAAAGTAATATTAAAACAGTAAGATGAAGGAAGAAAAGAACCTCGTTCTCTGCTATTAACTTCTCATAATGAGCAGCATTGGTGAAATAACTAAAATCCAAAAGAAGAAGCTTGAACTTTGACGATTTTGGGTCAGTGAAGTCTTGTGGGATAAAGCTCGATAGCCTGACGATCTCAGCCAGGATGCAGTTCGCTTCCTCCTTCACTCTCAGCATGAACGCCTCATTCGCCATCGCTCCCATACTAGTAAGCGATGACATACCTGTAACCATTCATTTTTCAACGAAAACAGCACTCAAACAGCCGTAAACAAATGGTTGAGAAAACTCATACTGAATGCGATCATTTCAAAAACCACTAGGATCTACAAATTTCAGCCAATAAGACATTAACATTAATAACAAAGCGTGCGTGTAGCGCACTGGTCGGAGGCGGTCTGCAACACACAGGGGATTGGTCCCCGTACCGCAGACTCACCAAGCTTTCCGTCCCTCTGGGGTCAACAAACTGGTACCAAACTTGTCTGAGAGGATAACAGGACTGACTGGCTCGATACATCGGTAGGCCACCGCGAGTCATTGTTAAGGCCAGATATGCATTCAATCGCCTCCAAACGATGTTTGATGAAGTCGAATGCATGGCGCATCCCTCAGGGATTGATCAACGCCGAGAGCTTTATCCTTTAATTTAAAAATAAGATACATTGTACCTAAATAAAAAAATCCTGTTTCTATGAAGTGCAACAATCACATTTTTGTCGTTGTTTTCGTCGCAGATCCCATATTGGACATAAAACCAGGTTATTAAGTCGAATTCAACTCAGCAGAACGCAATGATGTCTTCGAGTAGGAGGTTGGCCTTTGTCGTCATGCCTCGCATTTTAATTATTTAACGAAAACTAAGTTCTGTTACCAATTGTCAGAAAACTGCAACCCTAAACAGTTTCCAAGACAAAATAATATTCATGAAAGACCGAATCTGCACTCCTAACTAGATAAAGTGCAGCTCCTCTACTTCTCTGCTAGTGAAAGAATTGGCAGCAGCTATCGAACGACAGCACTATGAGTGTCAGCACGAGCTCCTCTTTCTCGCGGGTGAAGTCGTGGACGATAATGGCGGAAATCCTTCGACTGACCCTTGAGGTCTGTTCGCGCTGGATTTCGCGATAGAGCGCGCTTAAGGAAATATATAGGAGAAGGTGGAAATTCAATGAATACTGTCACAACAGCAGTAGAAGACGACTTGGATTCAATACAAATGATGGAAACAGCATTAAATATACTAAGTGGGATACAAATGGTACACGAGGCGTATTTAGGTATGTATTGAAAGGACTGCGACAGTATGACTTGATATGATCTAAAATGAAGCTTGTTAGTTGGGTTGAGCAAAAGTTACAAAGAAAAGCGGCGAGGTGATACGTGAAATGCGGAGTGACCAGTTTGAATCGTATATGACTCGCACTGCGAGGTTTACCTAGGGAAAAATAAGGTGCCGTTCTACGCGTCACCAGCACAGAATTAGACATCAGCACCAAAGGGTTAAATAGAGTCCAGTTTGCAAGACTATAAGTATTATAACTTTGCCCTTAAAGTCTGACATGAGTTGATTCCCATTCATACGTGGGAGAGGTGGATAGGTCGATGACCATAGTACAACACATCGAGAATATGATGGACTGTTGATATCGACTCCAGTCATCGGCTCTGGGGAAGACGGAGGCGTCGAAACATTGGCTGAATAAAATTTGCTTTACCAACCTCGTGTTACCTCATCAATGAAGAAAAGTTCATTGATCATGAGTTAATTTATAGGAGACTACAAAGATAGCAGGAGTATCACAGATGAGGGTGCCAAGATATCTCCGTACTCCACATGAATGTCGCGACCCTTGATTTGCTTCTGTACTGATACAGTACAGTAATAGTGGTGAAGAACACATAACTCTCATGTGGTGAGACAGCAGCGGTCTGACAAGAGTTGATTTCAATTCTAAGCGCATGCTGCAAAGAATTAGGCATCGTAGCATGCGCGCACGTCACAGTAGATGAGGCGTTGAACTCCAGTTCTCAATAGAAATATTAAGGCACAAGGACAATGTACGATTTGAGACGCAATGGAACTCGATGAATCACGTTTCCTTTACTTTTAGAGTGATAAATTTCAGGAAGGACTACATAAGGAGCATCATAACAGAAGTTCTTCACTGAGATATCGTTGGCTAGTCTGAGCTTCATTCTCCACATGACAAAGTCTGACATAGTCCTTCTCATAATGAATATCTCATTTTTCCTTTTGATCAGAGTTGCTGGTACTAATTTCAGGATATATGTACCTGTAAAAAAGCACTCACCATGGATAATGGTAAACAGATTGAGTTCGTATAATGATTTATATGATAAATGGACGATAGCGCCATAAGTTCTGTAAGTTCAACATCCACCCACGAAGTTTTTAGCCTACATTGCTGTGTTACATATCCGGCGCTTACCTCTGCTTGATATGTCTGGATAGAGAACTAAGAATTAAAGAGCTTTCTCTGAAGAGTATTTGGGTAATTTTCGATTCACTGCAACTTCATTCCACTCAAAACACGTAGGTTGGAATGCCGGAAGGCGACGTCTCAGGATATTCCCAGCGACGCCGCTAAGGCTGCGTAATCTGTGTTCTTCTGATTTGTTTAGATCAAATATGGTTCAAGACTGCATATCGAGTCCTTATACAAGTGAGCATATAATTTGTTTTTTTTATTTATATTTTGTTTTGCCTTCACAATTGTTCCTCCCAACGACTTACTGCATGACCGTGGTTGGGAGGTGTTCCCGAGTGTGGGGCTACGATGTACAACAAGGGGATTCATCCTCCTGGCAGGGTCTTCCAAGCTGAGAAGGAGTCCGAGGCTTTCATCAGGAAGCCTAGTTAAGAGTAAACCACTACCAGGATCCAACACCGTCCAGGTATCAATTCAGTCGCATGGTGGCAAATCTTCCTCTGATCCACAGCGGCGGCGACTGCCTGTGGTGGTGACGACCTGGTGCGGACGTTGGCCCGAATGGCCACAGTACTTCGGGGAACCACAATGGCTAAGTCAGAAAAACTTCAAAACAATGGAGATTATGCCGGGACCCGCACAACCGATGAGGATGGGCCATCCAAGTTTCCAAGTAGTAAGTATTTGCAATTGTTTTACATTTCGTATGCGATTCATTTGTGTAGAAACATTTCACAGTACTGTAGGATCGCATCGTATGTGATAGAGACGTAGTCCATTTGTTTGACTCTAATTGCCCATGACTCTAATTCGAAGAAGGGACATTGTCGCCAAAACGAACGCTTGATAGAAATTTTAGCACAAATCACTTTTTACCCACTGCCATGTGGTTGTGAGCAATTTTGATGTCATGGTCTTGTATTGTATGACCATTTTTTCTTTGAGAATGGTATGAGCATGATGGAGGAGCTACCCTTTCGGACGTAATTGGCAGAGCATAGAGTTGCTATCTATGATGAGTCCACTTCCTAGTCGACGAAAGGTCATGAGATGGCATTCGTTCCAATACCGTCGATTACTTTTTCATAGCTGACATTGAAAGGCGACTAGTTTCAGAGGCAATAATTTCCCACTTTAGGATTTTAACGGCATATGAATGTGTCGTTTTCTTGTTCAGCAATCGCGAAACAGCATACATTTACTTCCATAAAAACACAATACAATACAACGCTAGCTGACGTTTCGGCAGTTTCGCCTTCTTCAGAGCCTGGAAGGGTATACTGATATACAATCTACTAGGCCAAACGCTTCAATAACACTTATAAAAAGACGAAAAACTCTGTGGTAATTACATAATC